>JANAVB010016600.1:4242826-4323365 GCA_029216955.1 Iris pallida
ATATATATTATATATATATAATATATATATATATATATTACACTCAATAAAATATATATATATATATATATATATTTTAGTGAGTGTATATATAATATATCTATATATATATATATATATATATATTTTAAAGAAAAAAAAAAATATATTATATATTATATTTTTAAAGAAATCCCCTCTTTTTAAATCAAGGCTCAAAATGCCGAAGCCTGACAGTATACAAGGCGAAAGCCGACAAAAGTATACAACCAAAAGGAAAGACAGGGAAGGGGGAGAGGGGCGACGCGGCCTCCAAAAACTAAGAGGTGAACGGTTGCCAGAATGCCGGAGAGCTGTGGGAGCAGAGGGAAGTCCTTTTGTGATATTACCGAATTTCCACGGTTAGCTGTTCGGTAGAGAATTGGTGATCCTCGTATCTCGCTTGTTGCGATTTTTTCAAGTTGCCAAGTTGCGGCCGCTGCTACGATCTGGTGGCCGTGGGATGCTCCTCCCCAGTGGGCCAGAAGATCGTTAAAGCGCCCGACTCCTGGGGCGATGTTCTAGTAGTGATTGAGGATGCTCCAGATTTTGTCAAGGAGGCTCCCATCCCGGAAGATGTGGTCAATGGTCTCCGTCTGACTCTCGCTGCAGCAGTTACAAGCAGACGCCAGGCTAATGCCGATGGAGTTAAGGATATCATCAGTTGGCAGTTTCTTTCTCAAGACTCTCCACAGAAGGAAGGACCATTTCTTTGGGATACAAGAATGCCAGTATCGCGCAATAAAGTGTTCTTGTCCGTTCTCGTGGATCGCGAATCTCGCCGATCGTACTGAGAATGCTCCAGAAGCTTCCAGCGACCACCTCAGCTTGTCCGCGTAGGGTCCAAGGATAAGACCGAGCTGACGAATGTTGTTGACCGTTTCGTTGCCGGACCAATTACGGATCTTGTCCCAATTCTAATGATTATTGGTAGGGTTCCACAGGTCTTTGATCTTGCTATTTCTGGGTGAATCGGTAATGTTCGGGATGAGACAGTCTCCGACCCATCTCTCCAGGAAGGGGTTAGCCTCGTCCGTGCCCAGATGGAGTCTGATCGCCGGCTCTGCTAGTTCTCGGCCTCGTAGAATACGACGCCAAGCTGCTGAGGATCTGCTGTTAGTTGTAGCTAATGCCGAATGGATATGTTTGAAGTACCTGGCCTTCATAAACTTGGTCCACAGGTTTTGGCTTGTGCGTAATTTCTACCACAGTTTCATCGAGAAAGCTTTGACGATATGATCGAGCTTGGAGAATCCAAGCCCACCGTTCACGATCGGGGTCACCATGGTTTTCCAGCTGGCCCAGTAATGTTTGTCTTGCCCCTTGTTGTGCCCCCAGAAGAAATTGCAAAAGATATGCTCAATCGATGCTATGACCTTCTTGGTCGGGGAGCAAGCCGCTAAGGTGTGGATGGGGATAGAGTTGAGCACATGATTGATGAGGATGATTTTGCCTCCTGGGGATAGGGTGGCATTATGCCATCCATCGATTTTGTTCATGATTTTTGTGATCAAGTTCTCGAAGATTCCGGCGTTAGATTTCCCGTACACCAGGGGACAGCCTAGGTAGTTGAAAGGAGGATGTGCCACCGTGAAGGAGGTTAGGTTGGTGAGTCTGGTTGCGTTCTCGATTTTGATGCTGTGGTGGACGTAGATGACACTCTTGGATTGGTTGATCTTCTGGCCTGAGCGTCTGGAGTACCGCTCCAGGGTGTTATGTACCACCTCCATCGATCCGACATCCCCGGATGAGAAGATGAGTAAATTGTCGGCGAACGCCAGGTAGGTGATGGTGGGGCATCCGCTGGACGTGTGGTAATGCTGGAAGTTAGGGGTGTTGACCATATTGTTAAGGTTTCTGCTCAGGGCGTCAGCAGCAATGATGAAGATCGTGGATGGCAGAGGGTCGCCCTGTCTGACTCCACGACTGGATTTGAAAAATCTCTCAGATTGGCCGTTGATAACAGTGGAGAACCATGAGTTGCTGACGGACCTCCATACGAGGTTGGTCCATTTTTCTAAGAATCCGAATACTCTGAATACCCAGATCATTAACTGTCAATCGAGTCTGTCGTATGCTTTTTTTATGTCAATTTTGATGGCGATGTTGCCCCCTCTAGCCAAAAATTTCATACAGGTGATAAGTTCTTGAGCCAGCATGATGTTGTCCTGGATGTTCCTTCCGCGAACGAACCCGCTTTGCTCCTCTGAGATGATTGTGGGGAGAATGTCTGTCATTCTGTTGGCGATGATCTTGGATATGATTTTGTTGGTGAAAGTGCATATACTAATGGGTCGGAAATCGCGAAAGGATTTGGGGTTATCTTTTTTCGGAATGAGGATGAGATTGGCGCTGGAGATCGCTTTGGGGTACGGTGCTCCTTCTAGGAAGGCAATAGCCGCTTCGGTGATGTCCCGCTTGATAATATCCCAGCAGGTACGGAAGAAGGTGCCAGTAAACCATCTGGGCTGGGGGCGCTGTGCTCGTTTAAGGCCCACACCGCGTCTTTCACTTTTCACTTCCTGTTCGGACAGGGGGCGCTCCAACAAAGCATTGTCGGCTTCGTTAATGATAGTGGGAATTTGG
This sequence comes from Iris pallida, assembly GCA_029216955.1. Lineage (NCBI taxonomy): Eukaryota > Viridiplantae > Streptophyta > Magnoliopsida > Asparagales > Iridaceae > Iris > Iris pallida. The sequence continues at coordinate 4,245,431 of JANAVB010016600.1, forward strand.
TCCAGGAATGCTATATCTTTGTGGACCGTCTCCTTGGAGAATAATTTGGCATAGTAATCGGCGGCCCGCCTCTTGGATCTCCTTATGGTCTGTTCTGATGGTTCCGTGCTCGTCGGTTATATGATGTATCGATAATTTGTGTCTTTTGCCGTTGACGCAGGCGTGGAAGTATTTGGAGTTTTTGTCCCCGTCGCTGTCCCATTTCAGTCTGGCTTTCTGCTTCCAGAATTCGGTCTCTGCTTTAAGCCTGAATTTGAGCATCTCCTTGGTTAGGTTCAAGGCTCTCCTGGCCGTCGGAGATCGGTCGAATAGGAATAAAGCTTCTGCTCGGGTGACGTCGTCCTCTGCTACACGAATAGCTTGGAAGATGTCTCCAAAAGCTTGTTTGCTCCATTTGGAAAGAGCTTTCCTGGTGGCTTGAGCTTGTTGCTGACCCGAGTGAGAGGATTGGGGGAGTCCTGACTGTTCCATGCTTCTTCAACGATGCTCAAGAACTACGGGTGATCAGTCCAAAAGTTGAGGAATTGGAAGTTCTTTTTGGATGGCTGGGTGCTGTTTTTGATTTCTACCAGGATAGGGGCTTGGTCGAATTCTGTGGAGTTTAGATGGGACAGGGTAGAGCTGATCCTCATACCGTGCCAGTGCGCGTTGGTGAGGGCTCTGTCTAGACGGGAATATTGACGGCGGTCGCCGTCCTGCATGCTGCCCCAGGTGAATTCGCTGCCTTTGAACTGGAGAGGAGTGAGGTGAGCATTGAATATGAAGTCGTTGAAGTCTTGCATGGCTGATAGGGGAATGGGACGACCTCCGATCTTCTCTTCTCTGCAGGTGATGGCGTTGAAGTCCCCTATGCAAAGCCAGGGGGTGTTGGTGTTCTGGAGATAGGTGTCGAGAAGGTCGTTCCAGAGGTGTTTACGTGCTGCGATGACACAGCTTCCGTGGACCGCCGAAAGGATGGCCCGCTCTGGAAGCGTGGGGTGAGTGACCCAGCAAGAGAGAGCTTGTTGGGTGTCCTGAATGATATCGAGTTTAGTATCCTTCGATCCGAGAATCCAAATGTCGTGCCTGCCCGCAATCGTCGTGGGGAGGCCCAGGGCCAATTGGGTAGATTTGAGGCGTTTGGAGGGTATTTTGGGTTCAATGATGATGAAGATGTCGATCTTATGAATTTTTCGAAGGCTGGAAATTCTCCTTAATGTCGGTTTGTTAGCCAGACCTCGAACATTCCAAGATAGGATGTTAAGCATTGATAAGATCGTGGGGGTATTTCTTGTTCCGTCTTGCGACAGATCTGGTTTGGATTGTGACAGTTTTGATGGTGCCTGATTCGCTCTGTTGGGAGTTCGACGGTGCCGCATTCGAAGTTGTGGGATTGTGGCTCTCGAGCGGACCTGGGGAGGGGCCTATCAGATCTCCAGCAGAGTCGACTGTCGGATCCTCCGGGGGTATGGCTAGGGAGTCGTGCAAACTCTCAATCAACAGTTGCTGTAGGGGAATCCTGCAGCTAGGACTTGCAGACCTCTTCTCGCTTGGTCGGGTCCGAGGATGGCTAGGGCGTCTTCGACTTTGTTCGCGCTGGGGAGTTGGTGAGCTTCTAAGTTGTGGGGAGGGGCTTGGGGGGAATCCCCCTGACCAATGGAGGGGTACTGGTGATCGATGCTGTCTGAGTCGCTAGCTTCCTCCATACGCGAGGAGGTGGAGGTGATGGGCAGTTGCTCCGGGATGCTGGAGTCTTCCGGACTGTCGGACTCCGGATCCTCCGAGTCAAGAATGGTAAATTGGTTGGAGATCGTTATGTGTTGGAGAATGATAGGAATCAGGGCCCTGCTCGGTGGGTCGCTGGAGGCTGGCTCTCCGTTGCTGGAGTCGAAACGAATGTGGGAATTCGGAAGAGGAAGAATGGGCGGCTTGGGATGTTTTTTGACTGGTAGGTCGATATCTTTTCTGGATGACTTCTTTTTAAGCTCCGGATGAAGGCGGTGGCAGTACTTAGGTAGGTGGCCTCTGAGGTGGCAGTGGTTGCAGAACAATATATGGTTATCGTAGAGGATTTGTTGTGTGCAGGTTTGGTTGCCTAGCTCGATTGTGATGAAGTTTGGTGGTTCTGATGTGAGATCTAGTTCAACACAAATTTTGGCGTAGTGGGCTTTGGTGAGGTTACTCGTCTCGGGTACCGTCGCCACGTATGTCCCAAAGGAGTTGGCGATACGCCTGAGCGCCGCTGGGATAAAGCAGATGAGAGGAAGGTTAGGGAGGGTAACCCAAGCAGCAACAGTGGCTGAATCTTCTTTGGTGTTGAACCCTGGGGACCACTTGATTATCTTCATCTAGTGGGTGTCAATCCTGCAAGTTCTGTTGGACCACACGGTCCTGTGGTTTCGTTCTGAAGATAGGTGTAGGAGAATGTGTCTGGGGTCGAGGAGGGCCAATCGATAGTCAGACTCGAGATTCCAATTGGCGATCGTTTCTGCACGCTGGAAAGTTTGGGGCAACCGGTAGAAATGTGTGTGGAAAAGCCGCTGACAGCGACGTTAGTTCCATGTCGGAGAAGGGGATGACTGGAGCGGTAGTCTCTTGAGAGTAATCAATGTCCGGCAGATGGACGTCTGGGATAATGATGCCTTTCGGAGGGATGAGATCTGGACGAAGCACTGCGGCAAAGGAGGATTGGGCCGGTCCGGGAGACGAATGTCCCGATAGGCCGAAATGGAAAGTCGAGGGGCCACTCAGGGGAAGGGCGAGCCCGGAGCTGGAGGGAAGGGGGAGGGAGATAGCCGGGGAATGCCTCCTTGACGGATCGTGGAGGGAGAGAGACGGGGCGACGGGGGGATCTGTAACAGGGTCCGCTACGCCACTAGGGGGGATGAAGGGGGGCCGTGGCGAAGCAACTGCCACCGAAGGAGTCGGAACGAAGCCGGCTGAGACGGGCGACGAGGAAGCAGGGACGTAGGGCGTCGCCGCGGGTTGCCGGATGGCGGAAGAGGAGGAGGGGGCCAGAACAGACGGGGATGGGGCGGAGGGGGTGGGAGAACTGCGCCAAGGGGAAGGGGGATATGGGCGCAATGAAGGAAGGTGGAGTGGAGTGAAGGACAGGAGGGGGGAGGTAAAAAGCTAGAAGGGGGAGGGAGCTGGGACGGGTTTGCGCAAAGGACGGGCCGCACCAAGTGGATGGCTGAAGGGAGCAAACGCAGTAGGAGGAGGGGGATATGAGGAAATCTCGGGTGGATTGCGCACAGACGCGGGGGAGGTATGCGCAACATGGTGGGGGCCACCAAAGCCTGAAGCAGTCCACTGCAGCTGCGCAAGGAGCTGGGACGCTTGGTGCAGCGCAAGTGAGGAAGAGGGGCCAGGAGGCCACTCCTGCTGCGCATTAGGTGGGGACCTAACAAGAGGCCACGCCAGCTAGATCCTATCAGAGGAGGGATGGGAATGATAGAGATGGCGCACAGGGCCTGAAGCGCAAACGGAAGGGGCCACTTCGAGATGGGCGCCAATAGTGGTGTTCCCGAGGTGCCCAGAGAGGGGGGCCCGAGGCCAGAGTAGCTGGGGGGCTCGCCTCCCGAGGGGGGGAAAGATGAATTCGAAATAGGGGGGAAGGCGCAAGCGATGGGCAGCGGCGAAGGGGAGCCGAGGGCGGCTGCTCCGCTGGCCGAGTCAAAGGAGGTCGGGGGGCTGGGGGACACTCCCAGCGGGGAGAAGGAGAGTCCTGCCTATGGTGAAGGAGCAGGAAGACCGGAGGTATCGCCTGGCTGCGCGGCGGGGAAGACCGGCGACGCGGGGGCAAAGGAGGCCGGAGGGCTGGGGGACGCTCCCAGCGCGGAGGAGGAGAGTCCTGCCCATGGTGAAGGACCAGGAAGACCGGAGGTCACGCCTGGCTGCGCGGAGGGGATGACCGGCGACGAAGGAGAGTACGGGAGGGGAAGAGGAGGGGTGCGGGGTTGGAGGACGGCGGGAAGGAGCTGGCAGATCAGGGCTAGCTCCTCGGGGGGCCACGGGTGCGCCATCGGGGGACAGGAGCGGGACAGCTAAGATGATCGGAGAAGAGTATAGGGGAGGAGGGCGGGGGGGCGGCCGGCCTAAGCCGGCCAGGGGGTGGGGGAGCGGTACTCGGGGAGAGAGGGCCTGGGCATGAGGGAAAAAAATTATGTATATATATATATATATATATATATATATATATATATATATATATATATATATATATATATATATATATATATATATATATATTATGAGTATATAATATATATATATATATATATATATATATATATATATATATATATATAATATATATATATATATATATATATATATATTATGAGTATATAATATATATATATATATATATATATATATATATATATATATATATATATATATATTTTCTTTATATATATATATATATATATATATATGTATATATATATATATATATATATATATATATATATATATATATATATATTATATACTCAATATATATATATATATATATATATATATATATATATATTGAGTGTATATATATATATATAAATATATATTATTGAGTGTATATATATATATTTTTTTTTTGAGTGTATATATATATATATATATATATATATATATATATATATATATATATATATATATATATATATAAATGAGATTGATAAGCAATAAGCATAAGGAGCAGCAATAAGCAGCAGCTTGCGGTAGCAGCAGTAAGCAGTAGTAAGCAAAGCAGCAGTAAGCAGCAGCAGCTTTCAGAAGCAGCAATAAGCAGCAGTCTAAAAACCCTATTTAGCCCTTTTAACCATTAGTTTTAACCCCCTTTTCCTTTAGCAATTAGTCCCCTTCCATTTAGCCCTTGCCCTTTATTAGTTAGCCCTTGTTAGATAGAGTTTGCTAGCAAGTTGTTAGATATTTGTTAGTTAAAATTGTTAGTAGATGTTAGCTTATATGTTAATGTTAGTTTGGATATGAAATGTTAGATTTGAGAGTTGTGGGCCTAGTGGAATGTGTTTAGTGAGTGTACTAGATAAGTTAGTATCCTAATAGAGCTAGTGAGTGCGATACTCTAAGAAACTAGGAGTGTGGAGTGGTGAGCTAGTATGGTTGGATAGTGTTAGGAGGGTGGTATCTCAAGATATCATAGGGTGTCTCATGATACCTTAAGGTAATATTGAGAGTGACCAACATGGGGATAAGATGGACTGGATGGGCTTGATACATAGATTTCTTTTTTGGTAATATCTAGATAGGTTAGTGTCTAGCTACCCTAAGAAGCCTAGGTCAGTCTACCAAGGTTAGGAAGGGCTGCCTTTGTATCGGGGCAAGGTATTAGGAATACTTTGTGAAGGGTAATAGGTAAGGTTAAAATAATTACCTAGAAGCTAAGGTGTGAGTTTAAGGTGCTAAGATATGGTTAGAAATTGATTGTCTTGGTTGGTAATGGTTAGGATTAGTGCTCTTAGAATAGTTTTGACCTCGGTTGACCGTTTTGGCCAAAAGTCAACTGAAAGTCAAACTTAACCTAAAAGTGACTAGAACTTGACCGGACTCAACCAGAGTTGACCCGTTGACCAAAAGTCAACAATTGGTCAACATTATACTATTCGGGGATGGGGAATTATTAGGGGCTATGTGATCAATACAACCCTCTCACTATATTCTTGTGCTCGCGCCACTCTCACTTCACGTAGGGTGTAGCGAGATCTTATTCCTTGCGCTCGTTATCTAGGTTGGCCGGCATGACCCTTTCCAACAATTTTCTTATGATTGTCGGGCCAAGTGGATAGCCTGTCCTGTTTTCCAAGCTGATCACATAACGCTCTAATAATTTATGGCATATTTTATATTTACTTATTACATCATAAATCCTACTTAGTTCTACATTCACTACTTTTCTCACTATTTTATGATATTCAGTACTCACATCCTGTTATATATTTCATGTTGATTTTGTCTTGTATTTTATTATAATTATCTTTTATAGAATTTGTCAATTTATATGGAACTACTATTAGTGTTTGTACTTGCTCATTTTTCTGACAGGATACCGTTGATATATAACAGATAATTCCGAGGCAGACTGCTGGACCTACTATGGGGTCGGGGTAGATGGAGACTTAGTCCAGGACTGTGACCTGGTAGTTGAGCCACTAGACTTTGCACACCTGGACTAGTATAGCTTAGTTAGGTTTGCCTGGACTGCGATCCAGCTAGTATTTTCAGACTGTAGTATTTTATATTATATTTTGAGATTCTATGATGTGTTTATATCTCTGAGCTTGTGTTGAATCTTGAACTCATTTTCTGTTTTCACTTCTATTATATTTCTATTTCGTGCTATCTATCATAGTTTTATCTTGTGTCATGACCCGCACCCTGGTTAGGGGCACGAGTACGTGGTCACGTCCAGCCTACGCGCAGAATCAGCGGTAGAATGCTGTATAGGTCATCTATAAATACTACAACTAGAAAAAATATAAGGGTACCTGTCATCTCCGCACGGAGGTATAATATGGCATAACTCAAACACAAGACAAAGTAGGATAGATAGCACGAAATGGAAATATGATAAAACGGAAAACTGGAAAGGAGTTCAAGATCCAACACAAGCTCAGAGATATAAACACATCACAGAAACTCAAAATATAATATAAAACTACAGTCTGAAAACACTAGCTGGATCGTAGTCTAGGCAAACCTATCTAACAGTCTAAACAGGGGCTATATCATCTACGGGCTCCAGGGGTAATGTCTCATCAAACTCTATCCTGGACATACCCGTAAAAGGTAGAGCAATCAGCTAACATGTACTATATAAACACCAACGGTTATCCTGCCAGGAAAATGAGCAAGTACAAACACTAACAGTAGTTCCATATGAATTGACAAATTCTATAAGAGACAATTATAATAAAATACAAGACAAAGATATAGGATGACTTGGAAGCTATTCGGAAGCCAAGCTACAACCCGTAAACCAAACAAGGACCGGTGTTGTAACCCTTCTCCCTAACAGAACTTAGCCTCCAATCAAGATTTAGCATAAGATCATGTACAACATGTGAGTACTGAATATAAAATATGGTAAAAAAAAGTACTGAATGTAGAACTGAGTAGGATATATGATGTAATAAAATAAATATAAAATATGCCATGAATTATTAGAGCGTTATGTGATCGGCTTGGGAATCAGGATCAGGCTTTCCATCTGACCGGCTATGAACAAGTGTACAACAGAGCAGGATCAGGCCGGCCACCATGGAAAGTTATGAACAAGTAGGGTCAGGCTTTACCCGTAGTGAGGCGAGGGTATAGCTATGAACAAGTACAAGTATGAAAAATAAGTAGGGATTTTGATCACACAACCGCTAATAACTCCCCATCCCCGAATAGTATAATGGATCTGGACATGACACGTCATGATACGGGACTCAAGAGCAGGAGGCCAGCCCACTTCCAAGTCCATGTCTATACAAATACAGGTAACAAGTCGAGTAATGTACCAATATACCAAGTAATCCAAGAACAACATCTCATGCCAGGATCTGACGTATACTAGTCCATGAATTTAATCTCCTGAATCGGATATAGCAGATATCAACACAATTAAAACTATCAGTGAATGTACTCGCCTGCGGTCCTGAGCTGTCAAATGGGGTCGATGCTCAGAGTGATGCCACAAACCTAAAGATGATATATATATATATATATATATATAAGCTAATTAGGGTTCAACAGTGTTAGATAGGATTATATAGTATAAGTTATGTAATCTAGGTCAATCTCAGTCTAACTAAGTCAAACTAGGTCACACTGAGTCACACTAGGTCACACTGGGTCAAAGGTTGACTTATAGTTGATTTTTGATCAACTGGTCAACTCTAGGTCAAACTAGGCTAATGTTGACTAACAGTTGACTTTTGGTCAACTGGTCAACTCTGGGTCAAAACTAGCCTAAGAATACTATTTCTAATATTTACCTACCAAGATACCATATATCATGGTCAAACAGGATCAACTCTAATCTAAGAATTAAAATATCAAGTTGTACCTCATTATTTCTATATCGAAATCTACGACACGCAAATCAAGATAAGATAATCAACAATAAAGTTAATAATATTATCACAGTGATCCACATGATCATCTTGTCAATTTTAGCGATGTGAGATCACTGGAATCGACTGGTCTCAGTTTCGTTGTACTAATTTCGAAATACGAACTTAATAAGAATTAATTATAATAAAAGGTAATACATAGAGAAATATCTACAAACATTGTCGGATGATGAAACAAACATCACCAACGTGTCCAGAATAGTCAAATCAGCTAGGATATCCTATCCATAAGTCCAATTTGGATACAGGGGCAAAAAGGTAATTTTGGGTCAAAACGGTGTCCGTGTTAGACCCGCTTTGTACCAAAAAATGTGAAAGAATACTAGTCCACTAAACCTAACAAATTATATGTCCACGAATCCATAATGACGATACGAAACCAACGGTATATCCAGAATTGGATTCCGTTGAACCGATCTCAAATCGGTCCGTTGACCAGGACATTGAAATTCTGATTTGCACGGAAAAATGTGTCAGAGCCAATGTCCTCAAAACATAGAAAATTATATGTCAACGAGTTTAGAATGACGATACGATCTCAACGGTATGTACAGAATTGGATTTCGATGAGCCGATCTCAAAATGACCCGTTGACCCGGATATTGGTATCCGACTTGCACCGAAATGCATGCCGGAACCAATGTCCACTAAAACCTAGCAAATTATATGTTATCGAGTCCATAATGATGATACGAACTCAACGGTATATCCAAAATTGGATTTCGATGAGCCGGCATCAAAAAGTCCCGATGACCCAGACTATGGGGCCCGCTTTGTGAAGAACAGATGGCAACTCTAGAGGGGGGTGAATAGAGTTTATAGCGATAATAGCCAATTAAAAATTAAACTCTTTCACAAGCTAAAAATAATCAGAGTAAATACAAAAATAAATAAGGAGCAAGAAAGCATATGCAAACACATCCGATTTTAACCTGGTTTCCCTCGTGGAGGACTAGTCCAGGCCTGAGAACTCTAGCTCAGGATTAAATCCACTATTTGTGAAATAGTAGTTACACACCGTGCCTTTTCTTCAGAAGAGCACGTCAACTTCTTTACAAAGATCGCAGTGGCGATGCTTGGAATTTTCCAAGCGACTTCTTGAACTCTTGTACAAACTTCTAACTGAAAAATGCTGAGCACTTGAGGCTTAGGGAGCTTGTGGCTAGTAGGTGAAGAAGGGTATGGCTTGTATTGAGCCTTAGAGAGAAGAGAAGAGAAGATTAGATGAATAAAAATGAGAGAATTCATGGCCTATTTACAGGATACCAGGTAGGCAGAATTCGGCCAGAATTTTGGTTGGATCATTCAAAAATTTGGCCGTTGGACAACTTGCAACCAGCCAACCCTAAAAATTACACTACCAAAATACATGGATTTACCAACGGCCTTATCCGTCGGTATTCCGTCGCCAAAAATAAATACCGACGGATTACCGACGGATATTTTGGTAAAACAGCCGTCGGGAATAACCTCGTCGCTAAAACATATCCGTCGCTACTCCGTCGCTCAGCGACGACTTAGCGACGGAATACCGTCGGCTCATTTAAATATATATAGCGACGGATTACCGACTAGCTTTCGTCAAAACATGTATCAAGATATAGGTTTAGCGACGGAATACTCCGTCGCTAAAGAGTCGGCAAAACCGTATCAATGATTTTCTGATACGCAATATCCGTCGCTAATCCGTCGTAAATTTGTCGGTAAAAGCGTATTAGCGACAAAACATCCGTCGCTAACAGCAAAATTTATGGACATCAAACAGAACTAGGTCGACGGACGTTCCGTCGCTAAACCGTCGCTCAATGTAAAATTCTCCAGGTAGCGACGGATATTACGTCGCCAATCCGTCGATACATTAAACTCCTACAGATAGAGACGGATGGTCCGTCGCCAATCCGTCGCTTTATTAAAATGCTCCAGGTAGCGACGGTTTTTCCGTCGCCACTCCGTCGCTAAACTCAGTTTCTCCAGTTAGCGACGGACTATCCGTCGCTGAGTGGTCGCCAGTCCGTCGCTAACTTCTAATTTTTGAAAAAAAAATACTGCAAACAGACTCTTTCCTGTTTGTACAACACATCCAACACAATATCAAACATGCAAAATATCCATATACAACACCATATATCCATATCCAACACGAATATCCAACGTATCCAATATCCAACACCATATATCCATATGCAAAATATCCATATCCGACACCAATATCCAACGTATCCAATATCCAACAAAATATTACCAACACAATATATCCAATATCCAACATTAAATTATCCAAACATAAAAAAAATATCCGAACATACAATGTATCCAAATGTCTACAAAAATTTCGGCAGTACCTCCTTTGTATATCAGATCATCGCTTATAACCCAGCGTAGGTATATATCCAAAAATCACATAGACGAAATATGCACATACGAATTTAATGCACACCAATTATCCAAGAAAAGACATCTATTATACTGAAGAGTAACCTAATATCCGTCGTTATACTGAAAATTTATCTTCAAGTGTGAGAACGGATGGCTCAGAATACACAACCCAAAATTCATTCTAGCATACATTAGTGTGAATCATCTATGTTCTGTACATATGGTGTAGTATATGATCTTATCGTATATAGTATTTGAAGAACGTAACAGAATCAAGATGAACTCACATAATGTAATACTAAGACATCATCTACTACTATATAAGATATAGTGATAGGTTGTCGTATCATCATTGCTAAGGGATGAGGGTCGGAGGACAGTCAACTTATCTACGGCTACATAGTTTCTGCCTCGCCAGTCGAATGGCTGCAGGGACTATATATGTCCTGATCACCATGTCGTACCGTAGATTAATGCAAATGGAGCTGGAAACAAAATACAGAAACCAAAAAACAAAATACAGAATCCAATCCCTGGGTTCGCCGAAAATACAAAACACAGAATCCAATCCCTGTATTTTAAGTGTGAAAACGGATAGCTCAGAAGACAACCAAACCGGAGAGGATACTCCAAGAGATACATCTGAGTAGGACGTATACTCTGAGAGATCACCCTTACAGAAATGATATCAGTAGTGGTATCGAATGTTGGAGAAGATATTATCACAATATACGTCCTCTCCTCCACGATGGCTCTAGACCCATCTGCTCGTCCCTGCTTCCATTCTTCTTGTTTGACTCTCTCAGCCACACATGATATCCAGCTCAAGTGTAGAGTAGGCAGAAAAGAAGGGGACAGGAATAGGAGGGGGAAGCAGCACACCGGCGGCATGACCCGGAGGAAGTACAGAGGTTTTCTTCAACATACGTAGGAGAACTATAAGGATATATGTAAACACAACATATCACCTTGTCAAAGACCCTAAATGTGACAACCATGTTACCGCGGTGTCGGAAGACTAACATGTCATAATTTTATAAGCCGTGTGTTTTAACATAATCCTCCCAACCGGATTTCAGTTTTATGTAATAATGCGAGATTACGACACAGGAGGAAAGAGTTGGGATGATTATGTCAAAACACACGGCTTAGAAAATTATGACATGTTAGTCTTCCGACACCGCGGTAACATGGTTGTCACATTAAGGGTCTTTGACAAGATGACATATTGTGAAAGATATATCCTTATAGTTCTCCTACGTATGTTGAAGAAAACCTCTGTACTTCCTCCGAGTCATGCCGCCGGTGTGCTGCTTCCCCCTCCTATTCCTGTCCCCTTCTTTTCTGCCTACTCTACATTTGAGCTGGATATCATGTGTGGCTGAGAGAGTCAAATAAGAAAAATGGAAGCAGGGACGAGCAGATGGGTCTAGAGCCATCGTGGAGGAGAGGACGTATACTGTGATAATATCTTCTCCAACATTCGATACCACTACTGATATCATTTCTGTAAGGATGATCTCTCAGAGTATACGTCCTAACCAGATGGATCTCTCGGAGTATCCTCTCCGGTTGGTTGTCGTATCATCATTGCCGAGGGATGAGGGTCGGAGGACAGTCAACTTATCTACGGCTACATAGTTTCTGCCTCGCCAGTCGAATGGCTGCAGGGACTATATATGTCCTGATCACCATGTCGTACCGTAGATTAATGCAAATGGAGCTGGAAACAAAATACAGAAACCAAAAAACAAAATACAGAATCCAATCCCTGGGTTCGCCGAAAATACGAAACACAGAATCCAATCCCTGTATTTTAAGTGTGAGAACGGATGGCTCAGAAGACAACCCAACCGGAGAGGATACTCCAAGAGATACATCTGAGTAGGACGTATACTCTGAGAGATCACCCTTACAGAAATGATATCAGTAGTGGTATCGAATGTTGGAGAAGATATTATCACAGTATACGTCCTCTCCTCCACGATGGCTCTAGACCCATCTGCTCGTCCCTGCTTCCATTCTTCTTGTTTGACTCTCTCAGCCACACATGATATCCAGCTCAAGTGTAGAGTAGGCGGAAAAGAAGGGGGCAGGAATAGGAGGGGGAAGCAGTACAGCCGGCGGCATGACCCGGAGGAAGTACAGAGGTTTTCTTCAACATACGTAGGAGAACTATAAGGATATATGTAAACACAACATATCATCTTGTCAAAGACCCTAAATGTGACAACCATGTTACCGCGGTGTCGGAAGACTAACATGTCATAATTTTATAAGCCGTGTGTTTTGACATAATCCTCCCAACCGGATTTCAGTTCTATGTAATAATGCGAGATTATGACACAGGAGGAAAGAGTTGGGATGATTATGTCAAAACACACGGCCTAGAAAATTATGACATGTTAGTCTTCCGACACCGCGGTAACATGGTTGTCACATTTAGGGTCTTTGACAAGATGATATGTTGTGTTTACATATATCCTTATAGTTCTCCTACGTATGTTGAAGAAAACCTTTGTACTTCCTCCGGGTCATGCCGCCGGCTGTGCTGCTTCCCCCTCCTATTCCTGTCCCCTTCTTTTCCGCCTACTCTACCCTGGTGTCTACCTACTATGGAGCACGACTAGATGATAATTATGTTATGGACCCTCAGCAGGATCCACCTACAGCTGAGGAGGATGTTCTAGTAGTCTAGACCAGTTTAGTCTAGGCAGTCTTTTCTATATTATCATTTTGTCTCACATTCTGAGTTGTATTTTGAGATGTGGAGATGTATAGACTCTTAGACTTATTGTATTATGAGTTGACATTCTGGATGTTATGTATCTTAGACACTTAGTCTTATTTCATCTATGCTATGGTTCTCCTTGAGTTACTATCTATCTGTTCTTCATTCTTCTACCTTAGATGTGATTGAGACTATATGTTGTGATGTTACCTCCATTCGGAGAGTATGAACTGTACAGGTACCTTTATACTGTTAGATGATTTACCTAGGACAGCGTTCTACCGCCGATACTGCGGCGTAGGCTGGACGTACCCACTTCTCGAGCCCTTACTCTAGGGTGCGGGTCGTGACAGTTGTCGTATCATCATTGCCGAGGGATGAGGGTCGGAGGACAGTCCACTTTATCTACGGATACATAGTTTCTGCCTCGCCAGTCGAATGGTTGCAGGAACTATGTTACCGCGGTGTCGTAGTCCAATATAATCCAGAGATTGACACAGTTCTAATTCATATATGTAGTCCAATACAAATAGTCTAAAACAAAAACAACCCAATAAAAATAGTCCAATACAAATAAGTACTAATAGCTAATGCTTGCCACGCTGCTCACGCAAACGCTCAGTGATACTTTCACGCAACCACCTCCGAAAAGCGAGATTTTTGGTGCGAGGAGAGGCGTCGTCCCTTGCCAGGACTGCATCAAAAGCACTCTCGGCATTACTAGCTACCGGTGCTGGATGACTAGAACTCCCGGTCTCACTAGCAACCGGTGCCACTTCCTCCTCAACTGTAGGAGGAGCCACCTCAGCATTCACTGTTTTCTTCAAACGACGTGCTGCTCCTCGGGTCATGGGTGCCATCTGGTAAGTATATGTAACAGAATGTAAAAGAATGTAACAGCTCAAATTCAAAAACCAAAATCCCCATGCCAACATGAATCATAACATATAACTTAAACCCAGACATGACATAGGATTAAACCTAATGATTTAATCATCCTTAAATCAGTAAACACAAACAATGTACTAATTCTCAGTTTTTAGTCCAATGTAATTCGAAAGCCATCATCCCATGCCAAAAAAACACTCCATACACAGAAAACAACAGATTTTTGATAAGTACTTATTTGTGTAGGGGTATCATCTGACTGCACACAAGGGATGATGAGCTGGGCAGGTGCAATATGGATGCAGTAAGCCACCCCAACAATGCCCGGCCCCCTTAACTAGGCTAGTTCTAGGTCAAATTAGGAGTCCAAGTCAACTCTGTCAAAACTAATCTTAATTAGGCTAAACTTCTACCTTAGCTAATCAAATATATATACTAGACTTCACGACGTGTGTCTGTGTGTATATATATATATATATATATATATATATATATATATATATATATATATATATATATATATATATATATATATATATATATATATATAAAAATATATATATATATATTATTAATAAATTACTTAAAATTATGCCTATATATATATATATATATATATATATATATATATATATATAAAATATATATATATATATATATATATATATATCTGTGTGTGTGTATCCGTGTGTCTGTGTCCGTGTGTGTCCGTGTGTGTGTGTGTGTGTCTGTGTGTGTGTGTGTCCGTGTGTCCGTGTGTGTGTGTGTGTGTGTGTGTGTCCGTGTGTGTGTGTCCGTGTGTGTGTGTTTGTCCGTGTGTGTGTGTGTCTGTGGGAGAGGAGGAGGCAGCTGCCCGCCCCCTCCCACCGCCCCCTCCACACCCCCCGCCCCCTCCCACCGCCGCCCCTCCACACCCTCCGCCACCCGCAGCCAGCCCCCCTCCACACATACCCCCCCCGCACCCCGCGGCCAGCCCCCGCCCCCATCGTACCCCCCCAACGCTGCCCGCCCCCTCGATCCCACCGCCCCCTCCACACCCCCCGCCCCCCGCGCACGGCCAGCCCCCCTCCGCAACCCCCTGCACCCCGCGGCCAGCCCCCGCGCGCCCCCATCCCTCCAACGCTTCCCGCCCCCTCCACACCCCCCGCCACCGCCGCCACCGCCGCCCCCTCCGCAACCCCGCTGCACCCACGACCACCGCGCGCGCGCGCGAGAGAGAGAAAGAGCGAGAAAGAGAGAGAGAGAGAGAGAGAGAGAGAGAGAGAGAGAGACAGAGAGGGAGGAGGGAGAGGGGAATACCTTTGGGAGAGAGAGAGGAGAGGGGGTCGCCGATCACCGCCGCGGGAGAGAGAGGAGAGGGGGTCGCCGATCGATCACCGCGGGAGAGAGAGAGAGAGGAGAGAGAGTGAAATTTGGGGGGAATGAAAAAGTTCCCCCCGTCGTTTCAACTTAAGTCTGGAACGTAAATTTAGCGACGGAGTAGCGACGGATTATTCCGTCGCTAATGCGTCAGTAAATCTCGCGCGAGTAGCGACGGATTATTCCGTCGCTAAGTCGTCAGTAAATCTCGTGCCAATATTTTAGGCTTTTGCCGCCAAAATATGCGACGTTCTAGCGACGGATATAAAACCGTCGCTACATGGCCGACTACCTATCGTCGGCATAGCGACGGATATGGACATAAAAAAATAAAAAAATTGTCCACTGCTTTCCATCGGTATTCCGTCACAAATCCGTCGGGGATCCGACGGTGATAGCGACGAAAAATTTCCGTCGCTAAATGGCCGTCGCTAAAGTACTGTAATTTGGTAGTGTTTAGGGTGCTAATTTTTAGGGGATAGAGTTCGGCCCGAACTCTGTGTGGAGGCAGAGTTTGGCCCGAACTCTGTCTCCAGAGAACATAATAGGTCTTTGGTCCAATGGGCTTATTTGGATGTGTGTGGAGCTGTTGGATTTTGGGTATGGGTATAGGTTAAGTCTCAGATGCTCAGCACAGCTCAGTTTACATAATTCTAGACTCAATAAAATTGTAAAATACAGACTCAAAAAAGACTTACATTTTAAAACTGGGCTGTCGTCTGACTTGAGCTGGATGAAGTCTTCAAGTGTCGTATTGAATTATCACAAGTATCATTTAGTCAATTCTATCAATATTTGGTTGACTGTGACTTTGTGTCAACAATCTCCCCCATATTGATAATTGACAAAATAATAGTTGTATATTCAATATTCATACCTGGACACATTTAAGAGAAATGGCATAGCTTCCCCGTAATTAGTGCCGAGCAAGCAATAGCTCCCCCGTAAACATTGCTTTGAATCCTGTTGGCATGATAACAAATATTCTCCCTAAAGTACAGATACAGATACAAAAGAATATAGAATATACCAAAATTTCTCCCCCTTTTGGCATTTAGCAATAAACCATAATCAACTAAGAACTGGCAAGCACACCAAAAGATAATAGAAGAAACTGCATATAAACTGATAAAACTACTGAATGTCTCAGGAGTCACACATAATAATAAGTCTAATACAACCAAAGTGCATAAAAGTAACTAATCAACTAAAATCAAAATGCATAAACCATAAGCTATGATTCTTAGTAGCAGCATCAAGTAGAATCCAAATCCATCATCGAGCTCGTGAAGGTCCAGCATCGTCTGATGGATCAGTGAAGGAACGACGAGGGTCCACGAATGTCGTGTCCGGATCCAAGTAGCGAATAACCCTGGGGTCATCGATACGATATCCCTCACGACCAGGGTCCCGCTCCATAGGAATAGGCATGGAAGGATGGCGAGACATGGAGTACCGAATATCGTGCAGCGAGTTGCTGATGGCACTCATCTACAAGGTGGTCCGGTAATCCAGCTGAGTCCAACGATCATCCTCCAAGGTAAAGCGTTCATAGTCTGAAGAGACTCAAGAGTGGCAGGAGGAGGAGGAGGATCCTGTCCAAGAGAAGGTGCATCGGGCTCATCGTCAGAGTGCTCAAACACGACTGGTGAGCCAACGGCTGCCTGAAGCCTCCGTGCCTTAGAGAGGAAGGCAGGGGCAGGTAAGAACTGACACTCATCAAGGGGTACATGAAAAGCACGAAAGATCATAGGAAGATATAATGCATAAACCGAAGATCTTGGTTTCTTCCTACAATTAATCATCCAGTCCATCATGGTACATGGAAGATTAAAGGGAACATGAAAGTGGAGATGATACACGGCCGAGATTTCAAAATAGGTGACTTCATCGGTGGATCCCGCTTTGGGTAGAATAGTGTTAAAAATAATCCGATGAAGTTCATAAAAGTAGGGATTGAGATACTTGGCCAAAAGCTTACAAGGACGTGTGTTAGGGGTACACAAGTCGTCCTTGAAGCTTTCAAGTGAAGACCCATCGGGAAATTGAAACGATCGAGCTTCAACAACTTTTTCCCATGAGTTTGGCTCTTGGAGTTCAAGGTGTTCGGCCAAATCGAAATCATCAAAAGAGATGTCAATTCCCGCAACTCGTGAGAAAATATGTGTATCATCATGGGTTAGGTTGCAGTAAAATATTTGAATAGCACTACGATAAATGACCGAGTTGGTGGTGACAAGCTCGTCAAGACAAAGATCATGAAAAAGTGAATCATATTGTGAAAATATAGTAAAATTGATAGGGTGACCCGCAAACACCGGACGTGTCCGAAAATTACTAAACCATGCATTTGAAGCGTCAAGTGATACAAAAATCTGGTCGTCATATGTGTTGGGGTCGAGTGGACGAGGTGGGTTGAACAACGGGTGGATAGGTGGTTGTTGTTCAACGGCCGGTGCAACGGGCGGTTCAACACGAGGAGGAGCATTCGAAGAGGATGCTCCCTCGGTTCGAAGTCTCTTCTCGCGATTGAACAAACGTGGAACCATGACACAATAAAGATAATGAAGGAAATTGAGATATAGAAAAGTGTTGAGATATACCTCAAAGTAATGATGAACAATGAAGGAGAATGGTGAGAGAGGCCTTCTCCTTGAGTTTGGGGAAGAGATAAGCTCTAGAAAGGAAGAATAAGGGTTAGGGTTTTGAGAAAAGTGTTTGGAGAAGTGGAAAGGTGGCAATGGAGGAGAAAAAGAAGGAGAGCCCAAAAATATGTGAAGGGTTCCAATTGGTCGGAACAAATATGGGCCATTGGATCTATATTTGATCAGCGACTGAGGCTGTTCCCGGTTTTGGAACAGCCAGACCGAATTCGGCCCGAACTCTGGGTAGGGCAGAGTTTGGCCCGAATTCCGAATTCTGTTGACAGAACAAAAATCAGGCTGAAAAATGGTTTAAGTGAGAAGGACCAAAATAAAAGTGAGTACAAATACAAGAAAATACCCATGTAATAAACAGAGAATGACAGAGAGTGAACTTCGAAGCAGCAAAGTAAAGTTGAAAATTAGTATTTTAGCATGTGATAAATAAAAATGAACCATGTAATAAACAAGGAATTATGCCATAATTCAATATTTAGAAGCTGCCATGGGTTAGCTGCAGGGGCCGGATCCCAGCTAGCGGTAGTCCTGAGGACTAGTACACCGTGTCGCTTAGGCTTTTACGCCTTGTTGTCAGAAGGACCCTTTCGGCTTGTACCCATAGCAATTTCATCATAAAAGAATCACGACATACTCGATATTTACGCAGGTTTATTTTAATTAATAACAGCTTCATCCAAAATTCCAAGTTCACGACACAGAAAATTGAAGCGCTCTTCGGATAATGGTTTTGTAAAAAAATCTGCTAACTGATGATCAGTGTCAATAAATTCTAAGTTAATAGTACCATTTTGTTGATGATCACGCAAAAAGTGGTGATGTATTTTAATGTGCTTTGTGCGTGAGTGACAAATGGGGTTCTTAGTGAGATTTATAGCACTAGTGTTGTCACAAAAAATTGAAATATGCATGAAAGATAAGTTGTAGTCTTCAAGGGTTTGCTTCATCCACAGAATTTATGCACAACAGCGCCCAGCTGTGATGTATTCAGCTTCTGTTGTGGATAGTGCGACAGAATTCTGCTTCTTTCTAAACCAAGAGACTAAATCCTTTCCTAATAAATGACACGTACCGCTCGTACTTTTACGGTCGACCTTGCATCCGGCGAAATCAGCATCGGAGTAACCAATGAGGTCAAATGATGTTGACTTGGGATACCATAGGCCCACTGTAACCGTACCCTTAAGGTATAGAAAGATACGCTTAACAGCACTCATGTGTGATTTCTTAGGATTTGCTTGATATCTAGCACACAGGCAAACGCTAAACATAATATCAGGGCGACTAGCAGTAAGATAGAGTAGACTGCCTATCATACCTCGATACTTACGTTGATCTACGGGTTTGACACTTTCATCTGGTTCAAGTTTAGTTGTAGTAGCCATTGGAGTGCTGATTGGTTTGATATTGTCAAGGTCGAATTTCTTCAGCATGTCCTTTGTATACTTCGACTGACAGATGAAGGTTCCATTTGACATTTGTTTGACTTGCAGTCCAAGAAAGTAGTTGAGCTCCCCCATCATGCTCATCTCAAACTCGGTCTGCATACACTTGGCAAAATCTTGACAAAGGATTTCATCAGTAGAACCAAATATAATATCATCTACGTATATTTGCACTAAAAGAATAGTGTCTTTGAAAGATTTTATGAAAAGTGTGGTGTCGATTTTCCCTTTTGAAAAACCTTTCTCAAGCAAGAAATTGCTTAGCCATTCATACCAAGCTCTAGGGGCTTGTTTGAGGCCATATAGCGCTTTCTTTAGCTTGAACACGTAGTCAAAAAATTTATGATTTTCAAAACCAGGGGGTTGTTTTACATAAACTTCCTCCTTAATAAATCCATTCAAGAAAGCACTTTTAACATCCATTTAAAATAACTTGAAGTTTTGAAAATTTGCAAATGCACAAAGCATCCGAATGGATTCCAATCTAGCAACAGGAGCATACGTCTCATCGTAGTCGATACCTTGCTCTTGGTTGTATCCTTGGGCTACTAGACGAGCTTTGTTGCGTGTAACTGAACCATCTTCATTTACTTTGTTTCTAAAAATCCATTTAGTACCAATAATCGAGTGATTAGCCGGTCTAGGAACGAGTTCCCATACTTGGCTCCTCTCGAATTGGTTGAGTTCCTCTTGCATAGCAGAAATCCAAAATTTATCATTGAAAGCTTCTAAAATGTTTTTTGGCTCAATTTGTAAAATAAAGGCAGTGCTAGCAATAGAGTCTCTTAATGATGATCTAGTAGTTACTCCACGTGAAACCTCACCTATTACCAAATTTTCTGGATGTGGCGGCTTGAAAGAGAATTTCTTTGGCAAGCCCTCCAGAGAATTGGTTTCGATTGTGGTATTCATTGGAGTAGAAGTTGATGGCTCAACATCATCATCAAGAGTAGCTGCTGCACTGTTATCTTCATCAAAAGTCAAATTTGTAGACTCTTCCACAATTAATGAGCGTTTGTTAAACACTCTATATCCCTTGCTCTTAGCAGCATAGCCAAGGAAAGTACCATCGTCAACTTTGGCATCAAATTTGCCTAAGTTATCTTTGGTGTTAAGGATAAATCATCTACAACCAAAAACTCTAAAATAAGAAACATTTGGGGTTCTCCCAAACTAAAGCTCATAGGGTATTTTTCGTAATAGGACGAATAAGCACCCTATTTAAGATGTGGCATGCTGTATTGACAGCTTCAGCCCAAAAGTATTTCGGAAGTGAAAACTTTTTAACATGACTCTAGCCATATCGCCAAGAGCCCTATTCTACCGCTCCATAATACCATTTTGTTGAGGAGTTCTTGGACAAGAAAACTCATGATCAAAACCATTAGAATCACAAAACTTTTCAAAATCAAAATTTTTGAATTCGTCTCCAAGATCACTTCGGATTCGAGTAATCATGTAGCCTTTTTCGTTTTAAACTTTCTTAACAAAAAGCTTGAAAACCAAAATAGCATCACTTTTATTTGTAAGAAAGAAAACACAAGTAAATCTAGAAAAGTCATCAACAATAACAAAGGCATAGAGTTTTCTACCAAGACTGGCTACTCTACTAGGGCCAAATAAATCCATATGGAGTAGTTGCAAGGGTCTAGTAGTGCTTACAGAGTTTATGGAATGAAAAGAGCACTTGGTTGCCTTATTCAATTCACATTCGGCACATACCGTGTCATTTTTGAATGTGATATCGGGCAAGCCTCTAACTAGCTTCTTAGTCGATAGCCTGGATATAGTATCCATATTGGCATGACCAAGACGCTGGTGCCATAGTAATCTTTCATCCTTATGAGCATATAGGCATCTACCTACATTGTTAGTATCTCTAGACAAATAAAAAATATAAATATTATCCTCTCTTATCCCTTCAAAAGCGATGTCTCATGTTGACCTATCATAAATAAAGCATTTATTTTGTCCAAAATTAATGTCATATCCATGGTCAGCAAGATGACTAATGCTGAGCAGGTTATGCTTTAACTCGGTCACTAGGCAGACATCCTTTATTACGGGAGAGGAAGGATGACCAATAATACCATTACCTATAATATTACCTTTTAGGTTGTTGCCGAAGGATACATATCCTTCTCTCTTCATCGACAGTGATGCGAAAAGATTTGCGTCTCCCGTCATATGTCGCGAGCATCCACTATCGAGAATCCACTTACTCTTAGTTGAGGAGGGAAGGTCCACCTACATCAAGAGTAGATGTGACCTTTGGTACCCAAGTTCTTGAGGGTCCTAAGAAGTTAGTTTTCGAAAACCATGCATATATCTTTCTATCTACTAATCTTCTAATTCTACATTATGGTGAAATATGTCCATATAAACCACAATAAGTACATGTAGCATTCCTATTTATATTAGGAGCATGCTGATGATGTCTATAAGTAGAATGATGAGGAGTAGTATGATGATATGTAGAGTTAGCATGGTGATGATAACTATATATAGAGTGATGTGGAGTGGCATGGTGATATTGTCTATATGGAATAGCATGGTGATGATGTCTATATGTAGAGTGATGGTGATTTTGTTTCTGTGCAACATAGTGATGATTGTATCTATGTGAAGCATGATGATTTTGTGACATATGAGAGTTATTTCTACGTGCATGTGGTTTGTGTCCTTTGTGAAAGTGTGTGTATATGTAAGCATGATTACGTGTTGCAGGTGGATGACGTGGTTGACTAGAATGAGTAGTGTCATGCTTTGTGTGTGTCTCATGTGATTGGGTTTGAGGTTGAGCAACCTGTTTTCCTAATTTAGTCTCTAGTTTCTTAGAAGCAGCCTGCAGTTCAGTAACCTTAGCATTTAAACCATGTATCTTAGTAATAGAAATCTTGTGTCTACTCTTTTCTTCAGCAAGTTCCGTGTTGAGTGATGTGATTTCTTGTAATTGTTGTTCAATGCGTGCTTCGACATCATGTATGCTTATTTTAAGCTTAGATACCTCATTTGTGACTTTCGTGGGTGAAGTGTCTCTAATGTTATCAAGCAATAAGGAAAGTCTTTGAAGTTCGACTTCATGACTTTTGATCTTTTCCTTGGCATGTTTGTATTTATCGATGACATTTTTGTGATCATCAAGTAAATCGGTGAAAGCATCACCAAGTTCATCAAAAGTGAAGTCATCAAGAGTTTCGTTTGATACCTTGTCGGACGCTGCCATTAGGCACACATTTGCAGTATCTTGAGGAGAGTCCTTTTCTTCCTCGGAGTCACTAGCTTCGCTTTCATGCCAAATGCTTGTGTTGGTATATTTATTTGAGGAGGCCTTGTTGTATGGTTTCTCATAACGATTGCTCTTCTTTAAGAATGGACAGTCTTTTCGGACGTGTCCCGTCTTCTTGCAACCGCAGTAGGTTGGCTCTTCTTCGTCGTCTTCTTGTGGTTCCTTCTTTCTTCGGTTGAAGCGAAGGAATTTCATGAAGTTGCGGACAAGGAGAGCTTGATCATTACCGTCCGAGTTATCGTCATCTGTCTCTTCGGGGTCAGCCCTTCGTCGGTGAGCTTTGAGGGCGATCTTCTTAGATTTAGGAGCAGGCTCTTCGAAGTCTTTGAGGTCAAGCTCATGAGTCATCAGCTTTTCCATCAAAGTCTCTATGGACATAGTTGTGAGATCATTTCCTTCTATGATGGATGTCCCCTTAGGGTTCCAAATCTTTGGTAGCCCCTTAAGTAGCTTGCGAATCTTCTCGTGATTTGTATATTGTTTGTCGAGCGAAGATAGAGGATTGATGATGTCAAGGAATCTTGTGAACATTTGCGTGATCATCTCATTTGGCTTTATCTTGAAAGCCTCATATTCTTGAGTGAGGTGGCTTATCTTCGATTCTTTGATTTGGGTGGTTCCTTCATGCATCACTTCTAGAAGTCTCCATACTTCGTGAGATGTGGTGCATGTTGAGACCCTGTTGAACTCATTCCTGTCTATAGCACAGAATAAAGCATTAATAGCTCTCGCGTCTAGACTTGCCTATTTCTTCTCCTCGTCAGAATATTTGTCATGTGATTTCTCAACAAGACCACCATTGACAACTATCCTGGCAGGCTTTTTGTAACCATCGGTGACGATAGTCCACAGGTCGAAGTCTAGCAACTTGAGATAAAAGCTCATCCTTGTTTTCCAATAGGTGTAATTAGTTTCATCAAATAAGGGAGGCCTATGAGTGGACTGTCCTTCACCGTGATTGGAAATCAAGGATTGTGTGGTTGCCATGGATCAGCTCTAGGATGTTAGTCCTTGTTGAGAGAACAGAGCTCTGATACCAATTGAAGAACAGATGGAAACTCTAGAGGGGGGTGAATAGAGTTTATAGCGATAATAGCCAATTAAAAATTAAACTCTTTCACAAGCTAAAAATAATCAGAGTAAATACGGAAATAAATAAGGAGCAAGAAAGCATATGCAAACACAGTCGATTTTAACCTGGTTTCCCTCGTGGAGGACTAGTCCAGGCCTGAGAACTCTAGCTCAGGATTAAATCCACTATTTGTGAAATAGTAGTTACACCCCGTGCCTTTTTTCAGAAGAGCACGTCAACTTCTTTACAAAGATCGCAGTGGCGATGCTTAGAATTTTCCAAGCGACTTCTTGAACTCTTGCACAAACTCCTAACTGAGAAATGCTGAGCACTTGAGGCTTAGGGAGCTTGTGGCAAGTAGATGAAGAAAGGTATGGCTTGTATTGAGCTTTAGAGAGAAGAGAAGAGAAGATTGGATGAATGAAAATGAGAGAATTCATGGCCTATTTATAGGATACCAGGTAGGCAGAATTCGGCCAGAATTCTGGTTGGATCATTCAAAAATTTAGCCGTTGGACAACTTGCAACCAGCCAACCCTAAAAATTAGGGTGCTAATTTTTAGGGGACAGAGTTCGGCCCGAACTCTGTGTGGAGACAGAGTTCGGCCCGAACTCTGTCTCCAGAGAACAGAATAGGTCTTTGGTCCAATGGGCTTATTTGGATGTGTGTGGAGCTGTTGGATTTTAGGTATGGGTATAGGTTAAGTCTCAGATGCTCAGCACAGCTCAGTTTACATAATTCTAGACTCAATAAAATTATAAAATATAGACTCAAAAAAGACTTGTATTTCAAAACTGGGCTGTCGTCTGACTTGAGCTGGATGAAGTCTTCAAGTGTCATATTGAATTATCACAAGTATCATTTAGTCAATTATATCAATATTTGGTTGACTGTGAGTTTGTGTCAATACTTTGTACCGAAATACGTGCCAGGGTCCACGTTCTCCAAATCTAACAAATTTTAAATGAAATTATGCCAGAACAAAGCCACAAGTCTGCTGGTGGTATCAGAAATTGAATCCGAAGTCCCGGGTTCAAAAATAGATTTTAACAAATTAGAAATTACGAATTCGGACGGCCAACTTTGGCGTCAAATTCAACCAATCAAACATGCTCACAATAAAACAAAACTTAAGGGGTAGGAAGAATGTTATACCAGTTGTGCATAGAAATGAGTGGCACGCCAGACGGAGTTGCGATGGAGGAGATACGAACCGACGAAGTTGGCTCCACAAAACTGTCCAAAAATAACACAATTTAAAGCGTCAACTTGGTGGCGAGTATTGATGTATCAAATGACAAAATTAACGGACAAAAATTGAGAGGAATGAAGAGCTATATATTGAGATTGTGACGGAGCAAAGAGTTCGTCGATCCAACGGTCAGATTTTCCAAAAAATGTGTACGAAGTCGCTGTCCTGAAACACAATTTTGAGTTCGTTCCCATGCGCGTCACGACGGGATTTCGTGTGAAATATAGGAATCGCCTCTAGTTCGCGTCGGTGGGAGAACGGTGGCCTAGAAAAGGCAGCCTGGAGGTGTGCTCGGCAAGGGGGGCCGCTTCGGAGTTTGTCGGAGGTCGGGGGGCACCATAGCGCCGACGGTTGGCTGCACGGCACACTGTGGTGCCGCCACACGCGGCAGATGCAGCCGCTGCTGCTGCTGGTTCTTGCTGCTGCTGCTGGTTCTTGCTGTTGCTACTACCAGCTGCGGTGGCGTGGCGGCGGGACGTCAAGGCCGACGGCTGCACGTGGAAATGAGAGGAGAGGAGGAGAATGAGGAGAGGTGGTGCGGCTGTGGGGTGTTGTAGATGATGGTGGTGGTAGTAAATGGTGATGGTGGTAGTAGTGAATGGTAATGGTGGTAGAGAAGAAGAAGAGAATGAGAAGGAGATCGACCATTGAAAGGGTGAGTTCGACATGGGAAGGAAGAAGTAGCTGTGGTATCGGGTGATGAAGAATGAATGAAGTTGAAGATAATGATGATGCATGAAAGTGTCGGCCAAAAAAATAGAAAGGTGTTGTAGTAATAGAATGAAAGAAAGGGAGAGAAAAAGTAGATTTCTACCTAGAATTTAGGGTCGGCCATAATGTGGGGTGTGTGTGTTGTTGGCTACCATGTGTGAGATGGAGGGTTAGGATTGATGGATAGAAACCAAAGGCTTGGATTTTAATGAGAATTAGATTATTCTCTAGGGATTCAAATCAAGGGGGGTTATCCATTAAATATAAAAAATGGTAGACTAGGTATTTAATATTTTTGGTAGGAAAAAGTGTGTGTGGGTATTCATGAAGGGGCAACATGAAGTTTGGGTTGGGTTTGGTTGAGCCGGGTTGGGTCAAAATTGGACATGGTGCAATAATTGAATTCAAATAGGTATTTATTATCATGGGTAAATAAGTAGCATGCGATGGCTCAAATAAATGGGACACAAGTGTCAGGTGGGTAGTAGGCTTCATATGGGCCATGTCCATATTTTGGGTCGACTAGGTTTGATCGATGTCGGGTTCCGAAATTAAATTGGAAATCAGGTCACATTCTACGGTGGATAATTAATTGGCCTAAATTAACCTAAAAGTTCTGCGAAGCAAATGAAGCACAAGATGGTGTGTCTGAGTGGGACACGAAGGTCATGGGTGTAGGGCGTCTTGAGTAGATCATGCATGGGGAGTTGGTTTCAAGAAAATGACTAGCCTTGTGCTCCTAAATTAAAAGTCACGGTAACATGCATATGATGTTCAAAGATAAAAGTGGGAAAAATCAATTAATAATTATTTAATGATCAAATGGTCTAAATTGACCCGAAGTTGTGTGAAGCAAAAAAAGTACAAGGGAACAAGTTTGGATGGGACATGATATATCAACATGAAGGTAATTTTGTCTACTACACACTGATGAAGAGAGTTTCCAGATATTGGCATCCCTGATGCTCCAGAAGTCACAGTCACGGTAAAGTACATTTAATCAAATAATAATCCAATAATAATATATATTGCAAATAATTGATTTATAAAATTAAAAAAATAAGCCCTAAATTCAGGGGGCTTACATCTTGTGGTTGAGTTATGCTATATTAATATTCCTCCGTACGGAGATGACAGGTGCCCTTATACTGTTTATTTGTAGTATTTACAGACGACCTATACAGCGTTCTACCGTCGATTCTGCGGCGTAGGCTGGACGTACCCACGTGCTCGTGCCCCTAATCAGGGTACGGGTCGTGACACATTTTTGTGGTGTCCTATGCAGGTCAATGTCGTAATTAGTGCGATCTCGTAATGGTGCTCGACTTAGAGTACTAATTATGAGCCTGCGACTAGGACATAGGATCTATGATATGATAGGAGTTACTCAATCACATTTTAGAAAAATTCTGATCTTTTGATTACCATGACAACTCTTCTTGCATTGAATTGAATTGTCCTTCCTTGATATTCCTTATCATGTGGCATATTGATTCCTTATTTCCAATCTATCATCAGGATGACGATTACTCGCTCTCAGGCAGCAGGACCTAGTGTTGTCCCAGAGAGGCTCGATCCGATAGGACCTCCACCTCCGGCTACGGGAGCTGCAGTTGAGGGAGCTGCCACCTCAGTTCCTGCGATTCAGGCGGGAGTAGCAGCGACAGTTCCAGGAGGTCTTCCACCTCCAGCTGTGGGACCGTCTATAGTCATTCCTGAGACTCTTCTACTACCACCTCCACTACCGACGGATGCACAGCAGATGATGGCCCTTTTACAGCAGATGATACAGACCCAGAGGTCCCAGGCAGAGGCACAGCAGCATCAGGCTGACGCATCCCACTGCCAGACAGAGGTGCTACGACAGAGTATGGAGAACTCCCACCAGCTGGTGATGGCAATAGTTGAGAGGGTAGTCTCGAGTACAGTTCAGGGTGCCCCAGTTAGCAGCAAAATCAGGGGAGGCCTGGCACATGTCTGGATTTCAGGAAGATGAACCCGAGGGACTTCAAGGGTACCGAGGGTATCTTGTATGTTGATGACTGGTTGGAGGACGTCCAAAGGAGCCTAGAGTTAGCAAAGGTTCCGAGGGGACTATGGGTGATGTCTGCGGCTAGCCAGTTCTTTGATATTGCTTTGACGTGGTTCCGGACAGACCCTCAGGTGTCAGTGAGGGTTATATCATGGGAGAACTTCAGGCAGCTCTTCAAGGAGAAGTTCTACCCCGACGTGGCTCTTGAAGGAGAACTTCAGGCAGCTCTTCAAGAAGAAGTTCTACCCCCAGTTTTTAAGAACATGAGTATTTTGATCATTTTCCACTTTAGAATAATTTTGGAATTTTTTATTATTTATGATATTATTTTGGGTTTATTTGAGTCGGGTTCGAATTTCAACTAAATCCGACTTGTATCGGAGACCCGGAGTAGCTTTGACTCTAGTATGACCCACTCATTAGTTAGACATGGCCCACATGACAATATTTAAGTTAGTATTGTTAGACTAAATTTTATGACTAGGTTGGGTTGATTAGAGACTCAAACTAGACTAATTTAGCCTCAAACCAAAATCTAATTTAAATTGAACAAATAGGAGTCATTAGAGGGTATTTTGGACATTTTAAAATAGGACACCTAGCCCATATGTGGCCGGCCATGAGAGGGAGGGGGATGAGTCACTTCATTTTGTTCTTAGCCATAATTTCTCTCTCTTGTTGTTCCTCCCCAAATTTGAGAAGAGCCTCCATTGATTTTATCTCCAAATCAATCCTTTCCTCTATCAAAACTTTATCATTTCTTCTCTACTCTATGAAGATAGGGTGATAGCCAAGTTTGGAAGGATTTGGCATTGGTTCATGTCCATTTGGAGATCCTTTCGTGTCGGTGCCGTATCAGAAGGAGTTCCTTGAAATTTCACCTCCTGGAAGGTAAAATCTACCCTCTAAATCGAACACTCATGCATTTAGGAATATTTTGAACCCATAGTAATCACCCCCATGGTTGTGTCTCTATTTGTGTCCATTTCTTGTCCATTTGGAGATATTAGGAGTGTCCTTGATGTGTTGTTGTGTCCATGTGGGAAACCCCCAATATTGGACACACTTGTGTTTGTCTTGTGTTTGAATAATTTAATACATGTTTTAGATTTTTATATGTTAGAGATGTGTTATTGCTTGTCTTTACATTTTCTTTCATATATCATAATATGTATTCATGTATATATATATATATATATATATATATATATATATATATATATATATATATATATATCATTTAGGAATATTTTGAACCCATAGTAATCACCCCCATGGTTGTGTCTCTATTTGTGTCCATTTCTTGTCCATTTGGAGATATTAGGAGTGTCCTTGATGTGTTGTTGTGTCCATGTGGGAAACCCCCAATATTGGACACACTTGTGTTTGTCTTGTGTTTGAATAATTTAATACATGTTTTAATCTTAGATTTTTATATGTTAGAGATGTGTTATTGCTTGTCTTTACATTTTCTTTCATGTATCATAATATGTATTCATGTATATATATATATATATATATATATATATATATATATATATATATATATATACATATATATATATATATATATATATGAGATAGATAAGCAATAAGCATAAGCAGCAACAATAAGCAGCAGCAGTAAGCAATAAGCAGCAGAAAGCAGCAAAAAGCAATATGTAGCAGTAAGCAGCAGCTGCAGTAAGCAGTAAGCAACAGAAAGCAGCTTTCAGAAGCAGCAGTCTAAAAACCCCATTTAGCCCTTTTAACCATTAGTTTTGACCCCCTTTTCCTTTAGCAATTAGTCCCCTTCCATTTAGCCCTTGTCCTTTATTAGTTAGCCCTTGTTAGATAGAGTTTGCTAGCAAGTTGTTAGATATTTGTTAGTTAGAATTGTTAGTAGATGCTAGCTTATATGTTAATGTTAGTTAGGATATGAGATGTTAGATTTAAGAGTTGTGGGCCTAGTAGGGTGTGTTTAGTGAGTGTACTAGATAAGATAGTGTAGAAGCATGAAAATTTTTCAGCAAATGAAGCCCCATGCGCCCAAGTCAGTGCACCTCCATGCGCCCAGCCAACGAAAGCTTCATGCGCCCAGTCAGTACAACTTCATGCGCCCAGCCAGTGAAATTTCATGCGCCCAGCCAGTAAATTTTCATGCGCCCAAGACTAACTCCCCCGAAAGGAGGGCGCATAGTCTGAGACATGGCTATGCGCCCAAGCCTGACTCAGTCAAAGCCATGATCAAAACGTGCACCGAAGCGCACGGCCACGTCAGTCTCCACGAGCAGTCGTGCACCGAAGAATGCGGCCACGTCAACGCCATGACCAACCCGCGATCTCGCAGTCTGTATACGCCTACATCCTATGCGCCCACAAAGGAACCAGCATATTTTCCCATATGGGCGCATAACACCATTCCAGCTCAAGAACGACTATAAAGGAGGAGCCTTATCCCTCTTCAAACACACAAAACGGAAAGCATTTTCAAGAGCCAAATTGCTGTACTTCTTGCCAGTGAGCCCCAACCAGAACACTTATGTCTTCAGCAGGCTGGACATTCAGAGTCATGCGCCTAAGGCTATGCGCCCAGGCTCTCTGGATCCATACTATGCGCCCACATCAAGGCGACTCAAACATGCTGTCAAGAAGCATGCGCCTAAGCCCAATCTCCAATGCCTATGCGTCCACAGCAAAAAGATAGGCCCCAACGCGTATAGCACGGGGCTGTCTTCAAGGACATCACATAACTTAGGTGTGGGGGTTGTCCATGCACATGAACTAAGTCTGGATGCGACAACTTTCCTTACGAACCCGTATGCAAAGCTCGGCGATGCATGCAACATGGGTTGTAAGACAAAACTCCCTTCCGCTGACTTGCACGATATGATAAATTATAAGCGTAAAGCGAGGGAGAACATAACAATTCATAGTGCACTTCCGTGCACCAATATTGTTATCAACTGTTGTTGCTCCAAAGTGACCAGAGTGCCTTAGAGAAAGTCTGTATTTCGGCGGCTGCACTTCTCTGACGACGAGAAGCCACTATGTGTTTCATCCAACATGGCTTCATGGGATCCCCCTTACGGAAGCCCCAATCAAAGATGGGGGACCACCAACCCAACCTTCTCTCTCAGTTCCACGAGAAGAAGAAGACGAAGTCTACCAACAGATGGCCAACAGGCTGTCACATCTGAAGGAGTCTATATGGGCACTCGATCAAAGGCAAGATTCCGTATAGACGACGAAGATTCCCAAGCCGGGGGTAGCATTCCCTCAGAATCTGAAGCAGATGACCACCACACTGGGGATAGCCTTCCAGAGGACAATGATCCCTCCGAATCCGATGGCGACGATCTAACTCCGCTACATGAAGATGAAGGACTTATCCACTCGGAGACAGACAGTATCAGCACCAGTTGCACTGCTGTCTCTGTTCATCCTCGCATACTATCTATATACATGATAGACGGAGAAAGACCTGAAGAAGCCAGTGATCAGACTAGCAAATGGCTAGAGGGTCTCGAAACAGCATTTGCCAAGATCACTGATATGCTTACCAGTATCATGGCAGTTCAAGCGCTGGGGCTGTTCCTCCACTTCAACAAAACGTCTCAGCCCACGCTAGTCCGGCTCACAGCAATAACCATCCTTCCCTACAAAAGGAGTATCATTCCGTGGCGCCTCCTCCAAATCTCGTAAATGTTGGGGGTGGTCCTTCACCAACAACGCCTGACAACCGTTTAGCAGCCGTTTCCCAACACCTGCTCAATCAACATGATACAATTGATTCCTTGGTCGCTCGCCTCGACACCTTCTCACACAAAGATGAGCTTCAGAAGATAGGGATATCTCAACCGTATCCTCCTGAGTGGAAGAATGCTACTTGCCCTCCTAACTACAAGCCGCTGACGCTGAACTCATTTGACGGTTTAACTTCTACTCATCAGCATATAACGTACTTCAACACGCAGACTCTGTATTTGCCCAGAAAAGATCTATTCCTGTCGAAGCTGTTTATTAGCACCTTGCAGGGGGTAGCCTTTGAATGGTTCTGCAGTCTGCCTGACGGGTGTATCAATTCATTCAAAGACTTGGAGAGGTTGTTCTTCAACAGGTTTTACGAGAGTGACATGTATGTTAGTATGTCCACTCTCATGGAGACCAAGAAAAGAAAGACTAAGTCTGTCATCGCCTTCATAGGACGCTTCAGGCGGCTAGCACTGAAGATGCCCTTCGGCATATCAGACTCGGAACTTATGGATACTTGTCGACATAACTTCCTTCCTACAGTAAAGTTTTGTCTAGGTATACATAAGTATGATACATGGCCAGTTTTTATTGAGGCCGCTGATGCTGCTGAAAATGACGTTCCTAACTTGTAACTACTGGGGTTGAAGATACCCAAATCCGAAGACAAGGGCAAGCATCCTCAAACTATCCATGTTCGTGGGGTAAAGGAAAAGAAGTCCTGAAAGTCAATCCAAAGGAGCTTCCAATTCTCAGGGTACCTCCGACAAGCCTAAGGAGGCCTTCCCCTTCGACGAAGATGATGTTATTACCATCTTCCACACATTGACGAAGGGTAATAAGCTGACATTACCTCCACCACAACGTCCTACAGAGGCGAGCCAACTCAATGATCCCAAGTACTGTCTCTATCATCAGTACGTGCATCACTCGACCAAGGACTACATCGTCCTGAAGAAGAAGATACAACAGCTTATCGACAGCCAAGTGATCAACCTCGAAGCTGAAGACAAGGTCGTATCTGCTAACATGATCTCTCTTCAGTTTGGCGACTTTTCTTCTACAGAAGTCCCAGACGACGTGGTCCCGATCCCCATGGCGATGATGGAAGTCGTCAACCTACCACCAGCGCGCAACTCGACTTTGGTCCCACTCATAATTGAACATGGTGAGATCATGTGGGTCCACCCGGACCTTGTCCAAGAAGTGACGCAGGGGGTAGTACCTCCTAAAGCAAGAAGGGGTAAGAAATTCAAGCCATGCCATATGGTATCCTCCCCCATGTATGAGGTTCTATCTGGCGATACACGATCGAGGAAGACTTATCTTCAGACGTACGATCCCGCACAAGAAGAAGCACTACCTTCTCAAGCTCCTACTGCCCCCCACAAGCTCAGAAGTCTTCCCGTCCAAGCCTCAAACTACGGACAAATCCAAGCAGAAGGAGACGCGGTTTGATAAATCTCTAAAGGCGCCAGCTCCCGAAGGCATGGATCGACCCTACAATTTTGACATACTGGCTCAGCTAGCCAATACGCCTGACAGGTTGTCTCTGTTCGATCTATTGCTGCTCTCCAAAGAAACGTGGAAGGCCTTGAGTGATGCATTACTACATGCCGACTCTTACTTCGCCGAAGTCAAAGCCCCTGCTGAAGATCCTGTCTCCTATCCCCACTGCCACAGTACTATAGAAGTGGTATCCAACATCACCTTCTCACAGGAGGACATACTACTCAAAAATAATCGTCATGATAGACCCCTGTACTATACATGATATATCGGGGCGATCAAGGTGGACCGCATGCACATCGTTCCAGGATCGTCCCTCAGCATCATTCCTAGAAGTTTGCTTCAAGTTCTAAGAATCTCTCTGCACAAGCTATCCGCAACCAACACAACCATCATTGCTTTCAATGTTGGTCGAAGCCATCCGCTGGGCAAAATCCGTCTCAAATGCCAGATCGGTGATCTCCGAACGGAGGTTTCCTGCTATGTGGTCGATGCCAACGTATCCTACAACGTCTGATTGGGATGTCCATAGATACACGAGAACATGATCATTCCTTCCACACTTCACCAGTGCTTCAAGTACGTCAACAGTGACGGTGTCGTAAAGACGGAGTTTGCCGATGTCGATCCTTTTAAAGGCATCGAAGCTTACTACGGGGATTCGATACTTTACCAATCTCAGCCCCCCAAGGATGACGGCAACGAAGCTGACAATGAAGTTGAAGCAAGTCCATCCTCCAATGATGGTCCCCTGATTATCTGAGTCAAATGACGTACTACTCCAAAAAGTACTCTGAAGCCTCTCACAATCTGGGTGAAAAAGAAGAACCCTGACAAGGTCAAACCATCGACCATCACTCTCAGCAAGACACCCCGGGAGGAACCTACTGATGCCCGTCCTTCCAATCCTGAAGAATTACCCTATATGGTGAACTCGGCCAAGACTGTAGCTCCTCTTCTAGATGATGATCCTCTCAATGAGTATATCAATACTCAGAATAATCTTTGAATTACTCTGATGTCTATCAATCTTTAAACCAATACATAGTATACCAATACAACACTTTGCTCCTTCCGACAAACCCGAGAATTACTATCAATGTAGCAGTGTTGGTTTGCGCTATGTCTCTCCTCCAACAACT
The DNA here is from genome assembly GCA_029216955.1 of Iris pallida. NCBI lineage: Eukaryota > Viridiplantae > Streptophyta > Magnoliopsida > Asparagales > Iridaceae > Iris > Iris pallida. The sequence goes on from JANAVB010016600.1 coordinate 4,279,747, forward strand.
CCCGAAAGATCAGTTGATGAAGCAGATCGTTGTTCTCTTTCTTCTGATTCCTCCCTCTGGGACTCAGACTCCAGCATCAACGACATGTTCAAAGCAACTCTGTCCGTCAACATGGTTTCTGTCGACCAAATTACAGACGATGTCTAATCAATCGAACTCGAACAATAGGTTCAAAAGATGGACACCAGGTGGAAGCTGCGCTTCGAATAACGGGAACCACCTACCGAAGACGAAGTCATCCAAGTCAATCTAAGAGATGAAGCATCCTTCAAACCAATCTTCATCAGCAAAAGTCTATCTGGCGATGAACGCCAATCTCCTATACAGCTTATAAGAGAATACATCGACGTCTTCGTATGGAGCTATGAAGACATGCCAGGCTTGGACCCTAAAGTCGCCATGCATCGCCTGAACATTTCGTCTAAAGCTAAGCCAGTGAAACAGCAACAATGACGATTCCGACCAGACGTGATGGAAGCCATCGAGAATGAATTCAAGAAGCTCATTGCCAGTGGATTCATTCGTGAGGAACAACACCCAGACTGGGTTGCCAACATCGTCCCAGTCATAAAAAAGAATGGTAGAGTTCGAGTGTGTATCGACTACCGTGATTTGAACTCTGTATGTCCGAAAAACGAGTTCCCTATACCGATCACTGACGTAATGATCGACAGTACTTGCAGCTTCGAACGGATGTCCTTCATGGATGGGTTCTCAGGCTACAACCAAATTAAGATGTTCCCCGAAAACAAGAAGCACACATCTATTCAAACACCGTTGGGGGTATACTACTATACGGTGATGCCCTTCAGATTGAAGAATGCAAGGGCGACATACCAGCGAGCCATGAATATAATTTTTTACGATCATTTATGCAAAACTGTAGAGTGCTACGTAGACGATATCGCAGTCAAAAGTTGTCTCAAGGGCAACCACCTCCAAGACTTGAGAACGGTGTTCGAACTAATGCGTGCACACCAACTCAAGATAAATCCAACCAAGTCTTTTCTGGGAGTCTCCAGCGGCAAGTTCCTTAGTTTCGTCATCACTTCAAAGGGTATACATCTGGACCCGGAGAAAGTGAAGGTTATCCTCGACATGCATCCTACAAGAAACCTCAAAGAGCTACGCGGACTACAAGGAAGGCTAGCCTACATCAGACGATTCATTTCAAACCACTCTGGAAGGCGTGAACCGTTTACCCAGCTCATGAAGAAAGGAGTATCTTTTGTCTGGACTGAACAATGTCAACGTGTATTTGACGACATCAAGGCGTATCTTACAAGCCCTCCAGTATTGGTAGCTCCAATAATAGGGAAGCCCTTCTTACTATATGTCCGTGCTATAGACCATTCTCTTGGTGCCCTATTAGCTCAGAAGAATGAAGGCAGCCATGAACAGGAAATCTACTACCTCAGCCGCACAATGGTGGGTGCCGAGCACATATACACTCGTATAGAGAAGGAATGCCTTGCACTAGTATTTGCCATCCAAAAGACACGCCACTACGTGTCTGGGCAGACTATCCACATCATATCTAAAGTCAACCCACTCAGAATACTCATAACTAAACCGGGCTCTCTCAATTCCCGTTTAGCTACATGGGCAATGCTGTTGACTCCATATGATATGATCTTCGTCCGTCAGAAGGCAGTAAAAGGCCAAGTATTAGCTGATTTTCTAGCAGCTCATCCGGTGCCGGAGTCGTCCAAACTCTACGACGAAATCCTCGACGAAATGGTCGAGTCTAACACTGCAATTGAAGAAATCCTTATTTGGAAAATGTTCTTTGACGGTGCATCAAAAACAGGGCCCAAAGGAAACATCGTAGCTGGAGTAGGTGTCGTGCTTGTGTCACCTGATCATCTGGTTATACACCGTGCATATTCTCTCGTGAAACCATGCACCGACAATGTGGCCGAATATAATGCTTTATTAATCGGCCAACAACTGGCGAAGAAACTGGGAGTTGACTATCTAGAAGCTTACGGCGATTCCAAACTAATGGTTAGTCAGGTCCGAGGGGATTATGAAGTTCGTTATGAAGATCTCATCCCCTACCACAGAGCAACAATCGAGCTGGCGTCTACTTTCGCTGGATTCTTCATCGAGCACATGCCTCGACTACAGAATATAGAAGTAGATGCTCTAGCCGGTCTCGCTGCTTCCTTGACCGTTCTAACCAATACTCAGCAGTCGATCACAGTATCTGGTTGAGAACTATTTTGTGGTAAAAATATGCCTTGCATATTCATTACAGTTACGCAGCGAAAATAAATATCGATGTTAAAGACTGGAGATTTCTCTTTATAGACTACGTTGTCTATGAAATCCTTTCCGAGGACCCGAAGGAAGCAGTATCCATCCAAAGGCGATCCTTCAAATTTTACTATGACACAGCTACCAAGATGTTGTACCGACGCTCTTACGACGGGCTACCGTTACGATGCTTGTCAGACTCAGAAGCCAAACATGCACTCCGGGAGGCGCACGATAGAGTTTGTGGTGCACATCAACCAGGCCCTAAATTACAAGATTGCCTCAAAAGAATGGGTTATTACTGGCCCTCAATGATAGCAGATGTTGTTGAATATGCAAAGAAGTATAGAGCTTGTCAGTTCTACACCGATTTCATTCATCAACTTTCGGAGTTTCTACATCCGACGGCAGCATCTTGGCCATTTAAAGCCTGGGAAATGGACGTCATAGGACCAATCAGTCCGCCATCCTCCAAAGAATATCAGTTCATCCTAGCCATAACCGATTACTTCTCCAAACGGATGGAAGCTATACCACTCACCGAAGTGAAGATGTCAAACGTGATCAGTTTTATAAAATATTACGTCATCTACCGCTTCGGCCTACCTCGCAGGATCATCCATGATAATGGTCCACGGTTCACAAGCCATGCGTTCTATTGGTTCTGCGATAAGAATCGAATCCAGAACGTATCCTCTACTGCCTACAATCTAGTGGCTAACGGGCTAGCAGAAGCCTTCAACGAAACCATCATAAAACTTCTCAAGAAGTTTGTGTCTTCAAACAAGCACGATTGGAACGAGAAGCTCGGTGAATGTCTATGGGCTTATCGTACAACGGTCCGGACTCCAACAGGCAGTACGCCATTCTCTCTGGTTTACAGGAGCAAAGTAGTTATTCCCCTAGAAATCCAGAATCCTTCTCTTCGAGTAGCCTTAGCCTACGAGCTGACTACTGAAGAAAGCTATCGTCTGCGACTCCAGAAGCTCAAAGTGCTAGACGAAAAATGCTTGTTAGCTCAGCAGCGCATTGAGCTATACCAAGCACGCCTTTCCAGAGCCTTTAATAAAAAGTAAAGGAAAGGATCTTCCAAGTAGGTGATCTGGTCCTAGCAGTTAGAAGACCGATGGTCATGACGCACAAAATAAAAGGAAAATTCCAGCCTAAATGGGAAGGTCCTTTCGTCATAGAATTGGTGTATTCCAACGGTACGTACCGGCTGACCAAGTTTGATGGTGACTTGCTCATGATGCTATCAACGGCAAGTTCCTGAAGAAATACTATGTGTAACCTTTTCTTGTTCACATATATTCAGTCATGTAAATGTACAGTACGATGTTTGTATGATTCAAAAAAACTATCTAACTATTATTCGTATTTCAAGAGTCTTGAATACGCCCTGGATAATTGGTCCTCTAAATATTTCTCCAGTGGAATCATTCCCGTTTTTTGACTCTGTCCAAACTCGGTTTGACGAAAACAAGTCACGTCCCTATTACCTCTGAATTATTTTCTGATATTATTCCCCAGTGAAATGATTATGTTTTGCCATGTCCATATAACCTCTGAGCAAAGCATTCATCAAAAATAGTCATGTCCACACTACCTCAGAACTATCCACTCCTATTTAATGTTATATATCTTTCCACGTCCATATTACCTCTGGTCAGATATAGAACATCCTCTGCTATTACGTCCATATTACCTCTACTAGCAGCTTCGCTCAACTTATTATCTATATTCGAATCATTCGAATATAAAATGGATAATAGGTCCACATCAAAAAATTCTCCAACGGAATACCCACCAGAAATATCCTTGCTACGTCCACATTACCTCTAGCATCGATATTTCACAAAACCATATTCATTTCTGAAAAGATTCTTTATTTTGTACGTAAACGTCTATCAAAAGACGGAGAAAAGATACAAGAGCTGTGAACGGCCAAGAAAAAAGAAGTTACAAAATCTACGGGATACACAGACGGTTGATGTTGTCCCTCACAGCTGCAATCTCGGCCTCAGACTTCACAACAGCTCGGCGTCGTGCCTCCTCATGACGAGCGGCTTCATCTTCAAAAAGGATCAGACTCGATTCTTTCCTTCCAACTTCGCCAACTGTTCTTCTAATCGGGCAGAAGTAATGGCAGTCATGGCAGCCTGGGACAAATAATCCTCATGTTCAGATATCGCCGCCCTCAAGTCGGCTTCCAACTGGGCAATCTCATTCCTGACCTGCGCAATGTGATTGTGCTTCTCAACGATTTGCGCAGCCAGCCTGTTCTTTGAGACAACACGGGCCTCACTCGCAGCATTGAACTGGCCATACTGGTCAGCCAGTTCACCAATCTCCTGGACGAGGGCATCCTTCCTTGCTTGGGAGGTAGCCTTCTCCTCCGCAAGAGTCGTCATCAAAGCGTCGTCCTATGCACTGAACATTAATGTCGGACTCCGCTGTTTGATGTCTCGGAACCTGGCCACCTGACCCTCCATGTCATTCAGGACCTTCCTCAGAGTGTTGGCCCACTCTTCATAGCCAGCTATGCTTTCGAGGGCCGCCACTTGGCATTCTGCAACAGCCTTTACAGGGCCAAAGACGGCATTCTGATTCAGGACGCCAAGAAGTTTTACTTTCAATATGAAGTAGAAAGCCCTGACAACTTCCTGGACTATCTCCTCATCTTCGGTAGAGGTCGTCGGAGAAGAGGCTTGGAAAGTTTCTTTCACCTCTGGAAGGAACGCCTGACAAGAAGCCGAACCTGACAGAGAAAACAATATACATCAGTAACCAGAAAAAGACGAAGAAAAATACGAAAAGATTGTAATTTTGTACCTTCAGCTTGCTCAACTCCAACTTGGACTGTGCCGTCAAACTTGGTTTTAGGGAAACCAAGAGCAGCCCGGACTGTTCAGGGGGAATAATGTCAAGGTCCCGAGCAGCATTGGGCCAAGTTTCTTCCACAAGCTCAGCCGAAACATGAGTGGATTCAGCAACAGCCCCCCCAGCAGGTTGCTCGACCTCTCTTTTTGAAGCCAATGTCGGCTCATTAACAGCCCCCTCCACAATAGCAAATTTAGAGGAGCTGAGAACAACTTCTGTCCCTCTCCCAATGGCGAGGACTATCCCCACAAGGGGTTCTTTCTCCTTGTCTACAAGAAAACACACAGACGTGGTCAGCCTCACGAGGAGCACGCAAAATCGAAGTCTAAAGATCTTATCCAAAGAGAGGCGCAAAGGCAACGTACCTGCAGGAGGATGAGCCGATTGGACTTGGTTCTCGTCCAGTTCTTTCATCGCAGTTCCTATTGCAGACATATCTCCTACAGATATGTCATAGGAGAAACTGATCTTCTGACCGCCATCAGGGTCTGGGCCTTCGCCATGCTCACCCCGCCTCTCATGCCTTACAGCCGAAGAAGACCCATCCTCATCCAACAGTCGAAGACGAGCAGGGGACACTATTGCCACCTCCATCTCCTCAGGCGAGGAGGCACCTACCTCAGCTGCAACTTTGGGGTCCTGTGCAAAGGACAGACGCAAGGGTAAGAAAGCTGCTAAAGGCTTGACAAGAACGGTTATGGAGTCTAGGAAGGGATCTACCTCCCGGATAATAACGGCCCGTGATGCCGTTCCTCCTCTTCCAGTTTACCGGGAGGACCTTTTCAAGGGAGGTGAGCCAGCACCCACTTCCTTAGCTCTCCTCAGGGCAACAGTTTTCTTCTTTCGCTTTAAAGTTGGCTCCTGGGCCAATTCAGTTGAAGCTTTCCTCTTCTGGGGAGGAATGAGAGGAGAAGAACCATCATCTTTTGGGTCCTCCTTCGGAGACACTGTTGCCTCCCTAAAGATAGCTTTTGGCAGCGGTACTTCGATTGGCTCCGCGGTGGGAACAGTACTTTTCTTCTTACGGCCGTTCGGTACCTCTTTCGTAGGAAGGGGGTCAAACCGAGTCCCCAATATCAAGCTATGTTCACGATCATACTGAGAATGAAAAGTGTTGATCTGAACGTAAAATTTGGCGGCGGCGTAGCACAAATGGGTCTCAGGCTTATCCAGGGGCAGAGTAAAGATCGCCCCCGTGCACCCGGCACTGTAGTACATCCAAGCACGTGCCCCGTCAATCAAGCTGCCTATCGACTCCAAATGCGGGCTGACATTTCCCAGAAGGAGCTGACTATAGCCAAACTGTCATGCAAAATGGCTTAGCAAATATGGCTCCAGATAGGCATGATTCTTGTTTCGAAGCACGAGATGCGATGGTCTAATAGACTGAAGCCAATGGAATGCTCCAGCAGTCAAATTTGTGGCATGAACTCCTTCTTCCACTAAGATATCTCCTGCAGTGCTGCTGCCGGATGGAGGGGATACTCTAAAGAACTCATAGTTCTATAAAAAGCCTAAAGTCTTTCTACAAGCAGGTACACCGGTGACGGCCCAATCTTCATCATGAAATCTACGAAGAAAGGCATCTTCTGCCACAGAGTCTGCACCGGTCCAGCATTCATTAGGGAAGGACAATACAGTAGCAGCCACGCCATCAGAAAACGATACGGAAGCTCGGTCCAGGCGAAGTGGGGCCTGCCATCGGGAGTCACCGCATCCCTGACAAAGTCCCGCAAACCTCATCCAGTGGCACAGACCATCGCAGGAAGCAACGTGAGACGGTGTCCAAACGCCAGCTTCACAGCCGAAAGTATCATAACCCGGCTTATTCTCTCAATGGACCCTGAACCTCCAGGGACTACGCAGTCGCGAAGCCAAATCATTACGAAAGCTGCCAAAACAGCTTTCTTCGACAACAGATATTCGGCATGACGGAAGTAGTGGCCAATCTGAAACCCAAGATCATCGCTGTCCTCAGTATCCGCCGTCTCATAGTCTGCCATCCGGGCCTCTATATCGGACTTAGTCATAGGTTGTAAGATCGAAAAGGAAGCCGGATCCTCCTCTTGAACGAAAACATAGCCCGTCCATGCTCTCGTGTGAGGATTGGCCCCCTCGGTCCTCCCTTTCTTATTAATCCTATGACATATAAGAAGGTGACAAAGCAATTCCTTATATACATCAGTCATCTCGAAGTTTTCATTCTCCAGGTCTCGGAGTTCTTCATCACGAGGCACGTACTCTTCATAGGGCTCCGTACCCCAGGGAAGCTTTGACACTTCCTGCATTTCATGGAGAGCCATTCCCATCTCTCTAGCCGGAGTAAAGAAGGTACAAGTATGAAGGTTATATAACTCCGCCAAAGAGACAAACATTGGCCAGTTGACCCTCACACCATATTGAGTGGCCCTAATAACATAGTAAAGGCCAGCAGTCTTCAGGGCGGCTTAATACGTGGAAAGAATCCAGCCAGTAAGATTTCTCTAGAATGAAGATGGGTACCGCCAGCCCTCCATCCGCATCTTCCCTGCGGGATACGACACACCCCCCATCATCATCAAATGGCAAAGCGTGTCAGCAGCATACGGATGGAGGTTAGTAGGAACGTCGTTCACTACGGCACCAGGTTGTAGTCCCCTCGTAGAGTAAGATACAGAGCCCCGGACACATTTAAAATTGTCCTTTCTTCGATCACCTGAGTCGAACTGAATTCTTCCAGAGACGATTTCGAGAAGCTCAGGAGTTAACTCCCACTTCATCCGTCGCCGCACAGCTAAGGCAGTGAAAGCAGACAAAGGATACTGGCGTTCCATCGACGGTAGCCATATCCTCTAATTTTCTAGACTGATCACCATAGGGTTTCTCAAACGTATGGTCTCGCCATTTTCAAAACCTACACTATCACCAAACAGAAAGTACGGTTTCTTGAAGCGACGTGCCCCTTCACGCACGAACTTCTCATCATTAAACATCTGTCGCAAGAAGGTCTTATCTTGTTCAAGTATAACGAGGGTCCGCTCCATAGGCTGATTTTGACTAATCTTGGCCTGAACTGCGCTGATCATATCTGTTATGGGACTGGTATCAAGGGCCTGATAAGCGAAGCCGAAAGGGATTCCGTCAAATTCTGGGACAAACATGTTTACTGAAAAGGGACAGAGAGAAAGTCAGACTCAGAAAACTTTAGAAAAAAACTAAGTCTTGAAGGCTCCTATGCGCCCAAAGGGATATGCGCCCAAACAAGACATGCGGGCGCATAACACACGAACAGTACGTGGGCGCATAACATGCCACAGCTTAGAGGGCACATAACATGGCAACACGTGGGCACAAAGCACACCACAGTGTTGGCGCATGACTTCTATGGGCGCATAATGATGCTCACAGAAGTATGTTGCCTTAGACGCAAGCGCCCAGGCAGGAGATAAGTCCGAGCATCGCAAATTAACGCTCGAGACTTTGTTTTTTGAAGCATACATTCACCCAGAATCGGGTCCTGGACTGCCGAGGATGCTGGCGTAGGAGTAGAGTCACTCGGCGCAGCCCCTTGCCCTTCGCGAATCTCTTGGCGACCTTGGGAGACATGATTCTCAAAGAAAGAAGACAAAGAGTTTTTCTGAAAATTTTAAAGAAAATAGAATAATGAACTTTCTCTCTCCTTCAGGGCCTATTTATAGGCACGGGTCACTTCATATCCGCCCACTTGCTGTATGCGCCCATGCGTCCATTGCGTTGTATGCGCCCACAACGGCCTATGCGCCCACGTGAAGAATCAGCTTCCTGCACACTATATGACTGTCCCTTGCTGACATGGACGACGTATGAAGGATGGACCGCTTCAAATTCTATTCCGATGAATCTGTCAGTTCGAATTTCGAGGAATATCTCAACAGTCGTATCTCTCTAACAGGCTGGCCAAATACTATGCGCCCAAATAGAGAGCCGTACTATGCGTCCATTGCATCACGAGATGACGATCCATGCTTCTTTCAAAGTATTTCGAACTTGTTCAAGTATCGAAAACTTTGAAATGGGTCTTGTAGAAGCATAAAAAAATGTCAACAAATGAAGTCCCATGTGCCCAAGTCAGTATAGCTCCATGTACCCAGCCAACAAAAGCTTTATGCCCCCAGTCAGTACAACTTCATGCGCCCAGCCAGTGAAGTTTCATGCGCCCAGCCAGTGAAGTTTCATGTGCCCAAGACTAACTCCCCTGAAAGGAGGGCGCATAGCCTGAGACATGGCTATGCGCCCAAGCCTGACTCAGTCAAAGCCATGATCAAAATGTGCACCGAAGTGCACGGCCACATCAGTCTCCACGAGCATTCGTACACCGAAGCATACGGCCATGTCAACGCCACGACCAACCCACGATCTCGTAGCCTGTATGTGCCTACATTCTATGCGCCTAAAGTAGTACTATGCGCCCACATAGGAACCAGCGTGTTTCCCCATATGGGCGTATAACACTATTCCAGCTCAAGAACGACTATAAAAGGGGTGCCTCATCCCTCTTTAAATACACAGAATAAGAGCATTTTCAAGAGCTAAATTGCTTGTAACGCCCCACTCCCAAAATACGTAGGATTAGAAACGTAGACGTGCCAACTGTATTCATACGAAGTATGTGGGCCTCGTATGGATACATAAGCTATAAATGCAGTAGAACCATAACTAATCTTATCCACACAAATTAAATAAATAAAAGATATCATATAATGATAATGAATTATCTTGATACAATATGTTGGGCGGAGACAAATCCACTACCAACAAGTAAAGAAAAAATACATGAGAAAAGAAATAATTTTTGGCGAGCGAAGCGAAGGCGATCCAAGCGCAATCATCATCGAAGAAATAGAGATAGTCACGGCTAGAGCTAGAGTACCTGCAAAAGATAAGAGCACACACCTGGCGAGATAACCAGGTCCTTAGAGGGACGTAACAAGATACATAATATCATGCCATATAAACTGAATAAATATTGCTCAAATAAATAAGTCAATTGAATTATAACATGGTCCAATACACACCTATTGAATGAGCGTACCATCCCCCCAACCAAACAACGACAGGAGATGGTAAACTAATTCACGGTGGCGTATCTTTCCATACTATGAATCCAATATGGTATTCGGACCCTAACAGGGTTCAATACCTTCTCATCGAAGTAGTAAGCCACACCTACAACCAAACAAGGACAAGATGTGATGAACTAATCCGCGACAAGTTATTGTTCCAAGCCATGGTCAGATACAAGTACCCAAACCAAAAGTACTCGTACCTAACGGATAAAGGTGCCTATCCATTCTAAGTAAAATGTAGTTAAGAATAATCCTTCCTACGCATGGGCCCTGGCTAAATACGATCGGCGTAGTCCTCCCTTGGGGCACCAGAGGCCCAATCAGTAAGAGCATAACGTTCCGCAGAACGCCAGTGGCCGTCAGTAATCATGGGTCATCAATCCCATATCTCCAGCGGAGCTTTCGGGTCACAAGGAAAAGTGCATCGAAGCCCATACGCTAAGGAATTGTCCTCCCCGCCCAATGCCTACTCTGTTGTATCCAAAACAGAAAACCTCTATAACCGCTAAGTCAAACTAGCATACAATTCTATTAGCAGTTATTCCTATCGTACGACTTATATGCACCGGTGGCCAGCCAGTCACGCATATCCGTGTTCTATATGCGACACACAACTTCGTGGAACAACGTGTCAAGGCCAATGAATGCAACACACAAAGGTGGTCCCTTAAATCTAGGTTTAATGTGTAAAAAAACTAATACATAGCAAAAAATATAAATGAATAGTAAGTTCTAACAGGTTATGCCATGTATCATAGTTTATTTTGCATAAAAAATAATAAATAATGCATGAAATATGAGCTAAAATAAATAAACATCAAATGGCAAGGTGTCATGCCTGGTAGGACGCCTGGTGCGCTGCGATGATCAAGGTGGCACAAACTGTGATTTTGGTACAACAACTATACAAGGTGACCTCGATGGTGACACGGACAGTTCCATTGGGTCTAGAAGGGTCAAATTAGTTAGGTTTGACATAAGGTAGGCTTTGAATTGGCGAGGAAACTTGAATAATAGGATTATTCGTGGATGAGAGGATAAAAACATAGATAAATAATATATATATGGTTTTAGAAGAATATTTAAAATCTTTGAAAATATATTTTTGTTATTTAAAATAACTTTTAGATAAATATATGAAATATATATAAAAGAGAACTTTTTAAGACAAACTATAGGGTTTCTAGGTAGCAAATTATATTTACTAGTAAAATAATAATTGATAATTACTTGAAAATATGAAAGAATCGATTTAGGCAAAACTCTAAGTTTGTCAAAAATAGGATTTCTAAGAAGAAACTAAATTTTTATTTGTCCAAAAATATTTTAAATAATTATATAAAAATATAGGAAAATATTTTAGGGCTATCGAGTTGCCAATATAATTTTGGAATAGGTTAACTATCTATTTAATAAAACAAAATAATAACAATAATAATAATAATAATAATACTTATAGTAACATGCATACTAATAATATATGTAGTTTTTACATTAAAAACTACACTGTAAGTAGAATGATGATAATCATAATACTAATAATAATAATAATCATATGATAATAATAATAATAATAAATAATAAATAAGTAAAAAAACTAATAAACATCCTTCCAGTCTGCCAGTGGCCGCAAGATTAACAAAAGAGGGAAAGAAGAGCTGAAAAGAGAGAGGAAAAAGTGAGAGAGGAACCGACAGAGCGAGAGAGAGGGGAGCAGGATCGGCCGGCGGCGTGATGCGGTGCGCTGGGCGAGGCGGTGGACTCGGCGAGGGTTGACGGTGACGGGCGGAGGAGATCGACGGATGCGAGGGTTCAGTGGAGGCGGTCGAGCGGACGGGCGCGACGAGGGTTGACGGTGATGGACGGAGGAGATCGGCGGATGTGGGGGTTCAGTGGAGGCGGTCGAGCGGACGGGCGCGGCGAGGGTTGAGGAGAGCGGGGTTTGCTCGGTGGACGGTTCAGCGGCCGGTGGTGGCGTGCTGGAGTTCGTCGGTCAGGGCTCGTCGGCGGGCGGCGCCACGCTCGCTAGCCGACATGAAGGCTACGCGGGGAAGATCTAGGTCAGATATGGTGGACATGGCTTGGTCGTTGTCGAGAAAGAGGAAGTAGCGGTGGTCGTGGTGTCGAGCACGACGTCTGGTAAGTGATGTCACTTTTGGGGGGTTTTGGGAGAGTTGCGGTGGGGTGATGGCCGAGGTTTATGGTAGGGTGGTGTTAGCCAGGAACTTTGGCCGAAGTGGGGATGCGCCAATCGTGGCGGGGTTTGTCTTGGGTGATGCTTGGTTGGAGAAGGAGGTGGGTGTCACGACGGTAGCGTAGCTGGGAAATTGGTAGTTGCTGCGACAGGAACGACCAACGCCAGAGTTGGGTAGCGGTTGTAATTATGGTGGTTGTGGTGGTCGGGACGAGGTGGAGATGGCTGTGGTAGGTTTGGCTGGGGCGATGGTGAAAAGTGGTTGGTTGTATGGGCGGTGGTGAACATGGGATCCAGCTTGGTGGCGAGGTGCAGCACGACGCGACGGAGGATAAAGCGGTAACTAGGTTTTAGGGTTAGGGTTAGGTTCAGGATGTGTCCGGGAAGATGACACAAATCTGTGGGGAAGGGGTGCATCATGTCCGGGGTTGTCGGACACGATGGAGGCGATGTATATGTAAAATAAAATAGTAAAATGGAAAAAAAATAGGGGCACGGACACGATGTACGGGATTAGGGTTGGAGAAATATTTTTGTGGATGAATTTGTGAATGGTAGCAATTTATGGATGAGTACCTGCCTATTTATAGGATGTGGGAATTCCCAGTTGGATAAGGATTAGAATAGTTTAAACCCAATTAGATAATTCAATCTATTAATTTAAATTATTGAAATCAAATCTAAATTCAAATTCAATTTCAATTTAAATCTATAAATTCCACCTTTATACTGTTTAAATTAAATCAATAAAATTAAATCGAGATTTAAAATGGCCACAATAATTTCCAAATATATTTTCCAAAAATACCATTAATAATAATTTTGAAAATAATAAATCTTTTTGAATAATAAAATATTAATATTAATAAATTTCAAAAATTATATTTTTATTTAAAAATAAACTAATAAAATATTTATGAAATAGATGTATGCACTAAAAATATTATTTATTGTTAATAACTGTATAAAAGAAAGGCTTTGTATAAATAAAATAAATAAAATAATAAACTTGGAAATTTTGGTACGATAGCTAAAATAATTATTACATATATTATTTTGAAACTATAAAAATACAAAAAATATTTTTCTAAAAATTTGTACGCTCGCACATATTCGCACTCGTCGAGCAATCACGAAAAACAAAAATTTGCGCGTGACGTACAATACAACTACGCGACGTATAAAAATAAAAATCAATACCAAATTTATAAAAAAAATAGTAGAAATTTAGGGGTTTTACATCTTACCCAACTTAAAATAATTTTGTCCTCGAAATTAAGAATTAGTAGGGGTGAGAAGGTACAAGGGTATATCGATAAGGAAGCACAGTCAAATCATTGGGCGAGACAAGTAAACGACGTTTAATGAAAACATACATTAGAGTCGTGAATTCAATAAAGGCGAAGATAACCATAGATTAACGCAAGAAGGAAAATGGTTAAGATAACGTACGATAAAGAATGGTATGGGTTCAAGAAATAAATTAAAGACCTTAAAGATATGGTCTCTTGAGAGTAGGTTGAGGGCACAATTAAGAGAACGAATTAAATTCACTCGTAAATTAAGCGGTTAAAAGGTCAAGATAGGGCCGAGAAAAGGATGAGTAGTTTAGGATGAAAATATAGCAATATGGAGTGATAATAATCATAATCGATATGAAGGCTAGAGGAGGTTCTAGTACAACGACTTCGTCCTTCTAAAATAGGTGAAGGCGAAAGCAATAAAGATTTCCAAAGGCGATATTATCGAATACGAATATGTGGTTCAAAGGCGACCGAATAATTTGAAAAAAAAAATTCAAGGCAGTCGTGGATAGGATTCTAGAGGACAAGTTTGTTGATACAAAGTCACAGTCAACCAAATATTGATAACATTGACTAAATAATACTTATGATAATTCAATACGACACACGACGACTACATCAGTTCAAGCCAGATGACAGCTTACTTTTGCAGATACGAGTCATTTTTCGAGTCTGTACTTTTATATTTTTTGTGTCTAGAATGATTGTAAGCTGAGTTATGCTGGGCTCTTGAGACTCAACCCATAACCTATCCAAATCCATAAAGCTCCACATCCAAAATTAGCCCACTGGACCCTTGGACCCATTCTGTGCTCTGGAGACAGAGTTCGGGCCGAACTCTGCCTCCACACAGAGTTCGGGCCGAACTCTGTCCCCTAAAAGTCAGCACCCAAATTTTTAGGGCTTGCTGGTTGCTAGTTGTCCAACGGCCAAATTTTTGAAAATTCCTACCAGAATTCTGGCCAAATTCTGCCTGATAAAAACCTATAAATTGGCCAAGAATTCTCTCATTTTAATTCATCCAATCTTCTCTTCTCTTCTCTCTTGAGCTCAATATAAGCCATACCCTTCTTCATCCACTAGCCATAAGTTTCCTAAGTCTCGAGTGCTCAGCATCTCTCAGTTAAGAGTCTTGTGCAAGAGTTCAAGAAGTAGCTTGGAAAATTCCAAGCATTGCCACTGCGATCCATTGTAAGAAGTTGATGTGCTCTTCTGAAGTAAAGGCACGGGGTGTAACTACTATTTCATAAATAGTAGATTTAATCCTGAGCTAGAGTTCTCAGGCCTGGACTAGTCCTCTACGAGGGAAACCAGGTTAAATTTCGCTGTGTTTGCGTATGCTCTCTTGCTCCTTATTTATTTTCCGCATTTACTCTGATTAATTTTAGATTGTGAAAGAGTTGATTTTTTAATTGGTTATTATTACTATAACTCTATTCACCCCCCTCTAGAGTTGCCATCTGTTCTTCAATTGGTATCAGAGCTCTGTTCTCTTTATAAGGACTTACATCCTAGAGCTGATCCATGGCAACCACATAATCCTTGATTTCCAATCACGGTGAAGGACAGTCCACTCATAGGCCTCCCCTATTTGGTGGAACTAACTACACATATTGGAAAACAAGGATGAGTTTTTATCTCAAGTCGCTAGACTTTGACCTGTGGACTATCGTCACTGACGGTTACAAAAAACCCGCAAGAATAGTTGTCAATGGCGATCTCGTTGAGAAATCACATGACAAATATTCTGACGAGGAGAAAAAACAGGCAAGTCTAAATGCGAGAGCTATTAATGCTTTATTCTGTGCTATAGACATGAATGAGTTCGACAGGATATCTACATGCACCACATCCCACGAAGTTTGGAAGCTTCTAGAAGTGACGCATGAAGGAACCACCCAAGTCAAGGAATCAAAGATAAGCCGTCTCACTCAAGAATACGAGGCTTTCAAGATGAAGCCAAACGAGACGATCATGCAAATGTTCACAAGATTCCTCGACATCATCAACCCCCCGTCTTCGCTTGAGAAGCAATATTCAAATCACGAGAAGATTCGTAAGCTACTTAGGGGGCTACCAAAAATTTGGAACCCTTAGGTGACAGCCATCATAGAAGGAAATGATCTCACAACCATGACTATGGAGACCTTGATGGAAAAGCTAATGACTCATGAGCTTGACCTCAAGGGCTTCGAAGAGCTTCTCCTAAGGCTAAGGAGATCGCACTCAAAGCTCACCGATGGAGGGCTGAACCCGAAGAGACGGATGACGAAAACTCAGAAGATGATGATCAAGCCCTCATGGTTCGCAACTTCAAGAGATTTCTTCACTTCAATCGAAGAAAGAAGGAACCACAAGAAGATGAAAAAGAAGAGCCAACTTGCTACGGTTGCAAGAAGACGGGACACGTCCGAAAAGACTGTACATTCTTAAAGAAGAGCAACCGCTATGAGAAGCCACACAAGAAGACCTCCTCAAAGAAATATGCCAACACAAGCATTTGGCATGAAAGCGAAGCTAGTGACTCCGAGGAAGAAAAGAACTCTCCTCAAGATACGGCTAATGTATGCCTAATAGCGACGTCCGACAAGGTATCAAACGAAACTCTTGACGACTTCACTTTTGATGAACTTGGCGATGCTTTCATCGATTTACTTAGTGATCACAAAAAGGTCATTGGTAAATACAAACATGCCAAGGACAAAATCAAAAGTCATAAAGTCGAAATACAAAGACTTTCTCTATTACTTGATAATATTAGAGACACTACACCCACGGATGTCACTGATGAGGTATCTAAGCTTAAAATAAGCTTACATGATGCCAAGACACATATTGAGCAACAAACACAAGAAATCACAACACTCAACACGAAGCTTACAGAAGAAAAGAGCAGACACAAGATTTCTATTACTAAGATGCATGGTTTGAATGCTAAGATTACTGAATTGTAAGCTGTCTCTATGAAACTAGAGACTAAATTGGGAAAACAGGTTGCTCAACCTCAAACCCAATCACATGAGACACACACAAAGCATGACACCACTCATACTAGTCAACTACGTCATCCTAATGCTACTCACCATCATGCTTATATGTACACACACTTTCACAAAGGACATAAACCACATACACGTAGAAATAATCATCATATGTCACAAAAATATCATGCTACACATAGATACAATCATCACCATGTTGCACAAAGACACAATCAATATCACTCTACATATAGACAATGTCATCATGTCATGCCATATAGACAATATCACCATGCCACTCCACATAGTCATCATCACCATGCTGAATCTACATATCATCACACTTCTCCTCATTATTCTGCTTATAGACATCATCAGCATGCTCCTAATATAAATAGGAATGCTACATGTACTTATTGTGGTTTACATGGACACATTTTACCACAATGTAGAATTAGAAGATTAGTAGATAGAAAGATATATGCATGGTTTCCAAAAACTAACTCTTCAGGACCCTCAAGAACTTGGGTACCAAAGGTCACATCTACTCTTGATGTAGGTGGACCTTCCCTCCTCAACTAAGAGTAAGTGGATTTTCGATAGTGGATGCTCGCGGCATATGACGGGAGACGCACATATTTTTGCATCACAATCGATGAAGAGAGAAGGATATATATCCTTCGGCAATAATCTAAAAGGTGATATTATAGGTAATGGTATTATTGGTTATCCTTCCTCTCCCGTAATAAAGGATGTCTGCCTAGTAACCGAGTTAAAGCATAACCTGGTCAGCATCAGTCATCTTGCTGACCATGGTTATGACATTAACTTTGGACAAAACAAATGCCTTATTTATGATAGGTCAACAAGAGACATTGCTTTTGAAGGGGTAAGAGAGGACAATATTTATATTTTCTATTTGTCTATAAATACTAACAATGCAGGTAGCTGCCTATATGCTCACAAAGATAAACGGTTACTATGCCACCAGCGTCTTGGTTATGCCAATATGGATACTATATCCAGGCTATCGACCAAGAAGCTAGTTAGAGGCTTGCCTGACGTCACATTCAAAAAGGACACCATATGTGCCGAATGTGAGTTGAATAAGGCAACCAAGTCATCTTTTCATTCCATAAACTCTGTAAGCACTACTAGACCCCTGCAACTACTCCATATGGATTTATTTGGCCCTAATAGAGTAGCCAGTCTTGGTGGAAAACTCTATGCCTTTGCTATTGTTGATGACTTTTCAAGATTTACTTGGGTTTTCTTTCTTACTTATAAAAGTGATGCTATTTCAATTTTTAAGATTTTTGTCAAGAAAGTTCAAAACGAAAAAGGCTACATGATTACTCGAATCCGAAGTGATCATGGAGGCGAGTTCGAAAATTCTAACTTTGAAAAGTTTTGTGATTCCAATGGTTTTGATCATGAGTTTTCTTGTCCAAGAACTCCCCAACAAAATAGTGTTGTGGAGCGAAAGAATAGGACTCTTGGCGATATGGCTAGAGTCATGTTGAACAAGTTTTCACTTCCGAAATATTTTTGGGCTGAAGCTGTCAGTACAGCATGCCACATTTTAAATAGGGTACTTATTCATCCTATTACGAAGAAAACACCCTATGAGCTTTGGTTCGGGAGAACCCCAAATGTTTTTTATTTTAGAGTTTTTGGCTGTAGATGTTTTATCCTTAACACCAAAGACAACTTAGGCAAATTTGATGCCAAAGCTGACGATGGTATTTTCCTTGGCTATGCTGCCAAGAGTAAGGGATATAGAGTTTTTAACAAACGCTCATTAATTCTGGAAGAGTCTACAAATGTGACTTTTGATGAAGATAACAGTGCAGCAGCTAATCTTGATGATGATGTTGAGCCATTAACGTCTACTCCAATGAACACCACAACCGAAACAAATTCTCTGGAAAGCTTGCCTAAGAAATTCTCTTTCAAGCCATCACATCCAGAAAATTTGGTAATCGGTGAGGTTTCACGTGGAGTAACTACTAGATCATCATTAAGAGACTCTATTGCTAGCACTGCCTTTATTTCATAAATTGAGCCTAAAAACATTTTAGAAGCTTTCAATGATGAATTTTAGATTTCTGCTATGCAAGAGAAACTCAACCAATTCGAGATGAGCCAAGTATGGGAACTTGTTCCTAGACATGCTAATCACTCGATTATTGGTACTAAATGGGTTTTTAGAAACAAAGTGAATGAAGATGGTTCAGTCACACGCAACAAAGCTCGTCTAGTAGCCCAAGGATACAACCAAGAGGAAGGTATCGACTACGATGAGACGTATGCTCCTGTTGCTAGATTAGAATCCATTCGGATGCTTTGTGCATTTGCAAATTTTCAAAATTTCAAATTATTTCAAATAGATGTTAAAAGTGCTTTCTTGAATGGTTTTATTAAGGAGGAAGTTTATGTAAAACAACCCCCTGGCTTTGAAAATCATAAATTTCCCGACCACGTGTTCAAGCTAAAGAAAGCGCTGTATGGCCTCAAACAAGCCCTTAGAGCTTGGTATGAACGGCTAAGCAATTTCTTGCTTGAGAAAGGTTTTTCAAAAGGGAAAATTGACACTACACTTTTCATAAAATCTTTCAAAGACACTATTCTTTTAGTACAAATATATGTAGATGATATTATTTTTGGTTCTACTGATGAAACTCTTTGTCAAGATTTTGTTAAGTGTATGTAGACCGAGTTTGAGATGAGCATGATAGGAGAACTCAACTACTTTCTCGGGCTGCAAGTCAAATAAATGTCAAATGGAACCTTCATCTGTTAGTCGAAGTACACAAAGGACATGCTGAAGAAATTCGACCTTGACAACATCAAACCAATCAGCACTCCTATGGCTACTTCAACCAAACTTGAACCAGATGATAGTGGCAAACCCGTAGATCAACGTAAGTATCGAGGTATGATAGGCAGTCTACTCTATCTTACTGTAAGTAGCCCTGATATTATGTTTAGCGTTTGCCTGTGTGCTAGATATCAAGCAAATCCTAAGGAATCACACATGATCGCGGTTAAATGTATCTTTAGATACCTTAAGGGTACGGTTACAGTGGGCCTATGGTATCCCAAGTCAACATCATTTGACCTCATTGGTTATTCTGATGCTGACTTCGCCGGATGCAAGGTCGACCGTAAAAGTACGAGCGGTACGTGTCATTTATTAGGAGAAGCTTTAGTCTCTTGGTTTAGCAAGAAGCAGAATTCTGTCGCACTATCTACAACAGAAGCTGAATACATCGCAGCTGGGCGTTGTTGTGCACAAATTCTGTGGATAAAGCAAACCCTTGAAGACTATAATTTATCTTTCATGTATATTCCAATCTTTTGTGACAATACTAGTGCTATAAACTTGACTAAGAACCCCATTTGTCACTCACGCACGAAGCACATTAAAATTCGTCACCACTTTCTGCGTGATCATCAGCAAAATGGCACGATTAACTTAGAACTTATTGACACTGATCATCAGTTAGCAGACTTCTTCACAAAACCGTTATCCGAAGAGCGCTTCAATTTTCTTTGTCATGAACTTGGAATCTTAGATGAAGCTGTTGTAAATTAAGATAAACCTGCGTAAATATCGAGTATATCTTGATTCTATTATGATGGACTTGCTATGGGTACAAGCCGAAAGGGTCCTTCTGACAACAAGGCGTAAAAGCCTAAGCGACACGGTGCACTAGTCCTCAGGACTACCGCTAGCTGGGATCCGGCCCCTGCAGCTAACCCATGGCAGCTTCAAAATATTGAATTACGATATAATTCCTTGTTTATTATATAGTTCATTTTCATTTATCACATGCTGAAATACTATTATTTCAATTTCATATTGCTGCTTCAGAATCAATTTCTGTTATTCTTTTGTTTACTAATTGGGTCTTTCCTATCTTTACACTCATATCTTATATTGGTTTGTCTATTACTTAACCAATTTTTTTCCTATTTTCTGCCTGATTCCTGTTCTGTGACCAGGACCCGGAATTCGGGCTGAACTCTGCTCCTAGCAGAATTCGGGACGAATTCAGCCCGACTGTTCCAGAACCGGGAACAGCCCCAGCTGTTGATCAAAATGTTGATCCAATGGTTACTATTTCACCCGACCAAGAGAAACCCTTCCCCTATATTCGGTTTCTCTTTCATCTCCTTCCTTCTTACCACCTTTCCACCTTCTCAAACACAATTCTATCAAAACCCTAACCCTACTTTCTCCTCTTTTGTGCTCCATTCTTCCCTAAATTCAAGGAGAAGGCTTATTTTTCAATTCTCTTCCATAGTTCATCACTAGTTTGAGGTACAATTCCTTACTTTTCTATATCTCAATTTCTTTCATTTTCTATTATGTTATGGCCCCTCGATTGCTCAACCGCGGGAAGAGACTTCGGACAGAGGGAGCATCCTCGTCGAATGCTCCTCCACGCGTTGAGCCACCCGTTGCACCACCCGTTGCACCGGCCATTGAACAACAAATCCATCCGTTGTTCAATCCTCCACATCCCAATGATCCAAACACTTACGACGATCAAATTTTTGTATCACTAGACGCCTCTAATGATTGGTTTAGTAATTTTCGGACACGTCCAGTATTTGCGGGACACCCCATCAACTTTACCATTTTTTTACTATATGATGCACTCTTTAAAGACCTTTGTCTTGATGAACTCGTTACCTCTAATTCGGTCATTTATCGTAGTGCCATTCAAATGTTTTACTGCAACTTGACCCATGATGACACTTATTGACCCATGATGACACTCATATCTATTCACGAGTTGCCGGAATTGATATATACTTTGATGATTTTGAACTGGCCGAATATCTTGAGCTTCAAGAGCCTAATTCTTGGGAAAAGCTTGTTGAAGCTAGATCCTTTATCTTTCCCGAAGGAATTTCACTAGAGAGCTTCAAGGACGACCTGTGTAGCCCTAACACACGTCCTCGTAAGCACTTGGCAAAATTCCTCAATCCTTATTTCTATGAGCTTCATCGGATCATTTTCAACACCATTCTACCCAAAGCGGGTTCTACCGATGAAGTCACTTATTTGAGATTTCAGCATTGTACCATCTCCACTTCCATGTTCCTTTTAACTTCCCACGCACAATGATGGATTAGATGATCAACTGTAGGAAGAAACCAAGATCTTTGGTTTATGTATTATACCTTCCTACGATCTTTCGTGCATTCCATGTACCCCTTGATGAGTGTCCATTCTTACCTGCCCCTGCCTTTCTCTCTAAGGCAAGGAGGCTTCAGGCGGCCATTGGCTCACCAGTAGTGTTTGAGCATTCTGATGATGAGCCAGAGGCCCCTCCTCTCGGACAGGATCCTTCTCCTCCTCCTGCCACTCTTGAGTCTCTTCAGGCCATGCTCCGAGATCGCTTCACTTTGGAGGACGATCGATGAACTCAGCTGGACTATCGACTACCTTACAGATAAGTGCTATCAGCAACTCGCTGCATGATATTCGGTATTCCATGTCTCGTCATCCTTCCATGCCCATTCCTATGGAGCGAGACCCAAGTCGTGAGGGATTTCGTATCGATGACCCTTGGGTTCGTCGCTACATGGATCCGGATGCGACTTTTGTGGACCCACGTCGCTCCTTTACTGATGCTTTGGACGACGTCGGGCCCTCTCATGCTCGATGATGGATATGCACTCTTGTGATGCTGCTACTGCGGATCTTAGATTATATTTATGCATTTTGCTTTAGTTACTTCTATGTACTTGATTTGTAGTAGACTTTTTATGAGTTGTGCTTTTGAGACTTTGCCAGTACTATTATCAGTTTTTATGTTATCATGACTCTTGGTTATTATCCTAGTTTATATGCAGTTTCTTCTCTTTTTGGTGTGCTTGCCAGTTATTATCTATATATCTCATATTGCTAAATGCCAAAAGGGGGAGATATGTGTATATTCTGTTCTGTTTGGTTTATATATGCTTTTGGAAGAATATTATTAATAGGTCAACAAGATTCACAGTATTGTTTATGAGGGAGCTATTCTTAAGCTCGGCATAAATTATGGGGAAGCTATGTCGTTATATGTGTCCAGGTATGGATATTGAATATACAATTATTATTTTGTTAATTATCAATATAGGGGAGATTGTTGACACAAAGTCACAGTCAACCAAATATTGATAACATTGACTAAATAATACTTGTGATAATTCAATACGACACACGACGACTACATCAGTTCAAGCCAGACGACAGCTCATTTTTGCAGATACGAGTCGTTTTTCGAGTCTGTACTTTTATATTTTATTGAGTCTAGAATGATTGTAAGCTGAGTTATGCAGGGTTCTTGAGACTCAACCCATAACCTATCCAAATCCATAAAACTCCACATCCAAAATCAGCCCACTGGACCCTTGGACCCATTCTGTGCTTTGGAGACAGAGTTCGGGCCGAACTCTGCCTCCACATAGAGTTCGGGCCGAACTCTGTCCCCTAAAAATCAGCACCCAAATTTTTAGGGCTTGCTGGTTGCTAGTTGTCCAACGGCCAAATTTTTGATCCTACCAGAATTCTGGCCGAATTCTGCCTGATAAAAACCTATAAATAGGCCAAGAATTCTCTCATTTTCATTCATCCAATCTTCTCTTCTCTTCTCTCTTAAGCTCAATATAAGCCATACCCTTCTTCATCCACTAGCCACAAGTTTCCTAAGTCTCGAGTGCTCAGCATCTCTCAGTTAGGAGTCTTGTGTAAGAGTTCAAGAAGTAGCTTGGAAAATTCCAAGCATCGCCACTGCGATCCATTGTAAGAAGTTGACGTGCTCTTCTGAAGTAAAGGCACGGGGTATAACTACAATTTCACAAATAGTGGATTTAATCCTGAGCTAGAGTTCTCAGGCCTGGACTAGTCCTCCACGAGGGAAACCAGGTTAAAATCGGCTGTGTTTGCGTATGCTCTCTTGCTCCTTATTTATTTTCCGTATTTACTCTGATTAATTTTAGATTGTGAAAGAGTTGATTTTTTAATTGGTTATTATTACTATAACTCTATTCACCCCCTCTAGAGTTGCCATCTGTTCTTCAAAGTTTAGCTATGTCCCCATCCACGTAGAACGATAAATAAAAACGAACCAAAGTGCACTCGGTTGATCAGACCATCATGCACCGGTTCTGATTAGACAATATGTTAATGAGCGCGCTCAATAGCATAAGTCATGAACAAACTCGATAAATGGATGAGTTTGCAAAACTAGATTATAGTAGCAACATTAGTCAAGGTGGTAAAAACATTGGCACGGGAGACTAAGATTGGAAGAAAGTAGAAATTTGTTCGAACTTCTAAAGGATATAAGTCATGCCATGTGATGGTCTTCATACAGTCGTCCTACAGTCTGCTTGTCCAAGTTCTTGATTGACTAGATGGGTTAGGGCCCTCTAAATTCTAGAATCTAGTAAACTTGTGAATATAGGTCACAAGTACAAAAGGATTGCTAGGTCACAAGGCATTCTACCCAACTTAAAATTTAAACTAATGGTGTTTTGGGACGATGTCTAACTAGTAGGGGTCACCTGTCTAATCCTCTAGCAAAACACGAAGGGAAGATAATAACTATGATGGAAGAAATCAAGCAAGATACAGTCGAACGATAGTTCGAATATGGAATCAAGGAAAGAGGTCATGTATGTGGATGAGATCCTAGACTTCTAATCCTATTCGCAGGCTTGCTTGGTACGGTAAAGTAACCAAACAATTTATCTTGACCTGCATGGGCCACCACAAAAACATGTAACGCCCCACTCCCAAAATACGTAGGACTAGGAACGTAGACATGCCAGCTGTATTCATACGAAGTACATGGGCCTCGTATGGATACATAATTGTAAATGCAGTAGAACCATAACTAATCTCATCCACACAAAATAAATGAATAAAAGATATCATATAATGATAATGAATTGTCTTGATACAATATGTTAGACAGAGACAAATCCACTACCAACAAGTAAAGAAAAAATATATGAGAAAAGAAATGATTTTTGGCGAGCGAAGCGAAGGCGATCCAAGCGCAATCATCCTCGAAGAAATGGAGATAGTCACGGCTAGAGCTAGAGCACCTGCGAAAGATAAGAGCACACACCTGGCGAGATAACCAGGTCCTCGGAGGGACGTAACAAGACACATAATATCATGCCATATAAACTGAATAAATATTGCTCAAATAAATAAGTCAATTGAATTATAACATGGTCCAATACACACATATTGAACGAGCGTACCATCCCCCCAACCAAACAAAGACAGGAGATGGTAAACTAATTCACGGGACGTATCTTTCTATGCTATGAATCCAATACTTTAATACCTTCTCATCGAAGTAGTAAGCCACATCTACAACCAAACAAGGACAAGATGTACAAACTAATCCGCGACAAGTTATTGTTCCAAGCCACGGTCAGATACAAGTACCCAAACCAAAAGTACTCGTACCTAACAGATAAAGGTGCCTATCCATTCTAAGTGAAATGTAGTTAAGAACAATCCTTCTTACGCATGGGCCCTGGCTAAATAGGATCGGCGTAGTCCCCCCTTGGGGCACCAGAGGCCCAATCAGTAAGAGCATAATATTCTGCAGAACGCCAATGGCCGTCAGTAATCATGGGTCATCAACCCCGTATCTCCAGTGGAGCTTCCGGGTCACAAAGAAAAGTGCATCGAAGCCCATACGCTAAGGAATTGTCCTCCCCGCCCAAAGCCTACTCTGTTGTATCCACAACAGAAAACCTCTATAACTGCTAAGTCAAACTAGCATGCAATTCTATTAGCGGTTATTCCTATCGCACAGCTTATACGCACAGGTGCCCAGCCAGTCACGCATGTCCGTATTCTACATGCGATACACAACTTCGTGGTACAACGTGTCAAGGCCAATGAATGCAACACACAAAGGTGGTCCCTTAAATCTAGGTTTAATGTGTAAGAAAACTAATACATAGCAGAAAATATAAATGAACAGTAAGTTCTAACAGGTTATGCCATGTATCAAAGTTTATTTTGCATAAAAAAATAATGAATAATGCATGAAATATGAGCCAAAATAAATAAACAGCAAATGGTAAGGTAACTTGCCTGGTAGGACGCCTGGTGCGCTGCGATGATCAAGGTGGCACAAACTGCAATTTTGGTGTAACAACTATACAAGGTGACCTCGGGTGGTGACACGGACAGTTCCATTGGGTCTAGAAGGGTCAAATTAGTTAGGTTTGACATAAGGTAGGCTTTGAATTGGCGAAGGAACTTGAATAACAGAATTATTCGTGGATGAGAGGAAAAAAACATAGATAAATAATATATATATGGTTTTAGAAGAATATTTATAATCTTTGAAAATATATTTTTGTCATTTAAAATAACTTTTAGATAAATATTTGAAATATATATAAAAGAGAACTTTTTAAGACAAACTATAGGATTTCTAGGTAGCAAGTTATATTTACTAGTAAAATAATAATTGTTAATTACTTGAAAATATGAAAGAATCGATTTAGACAAAACTCTAAGTTTGTCAAAAATAGGATTTCTAAGAAGAAACTAAATTTTTATTTGTCCAAAAATATTTTAAATAATTATATAAAAATATAGGAAAATATTTTAGGGCTACCGAGTTGCCAACATATTTTGAAATACGTTAACTATCTATTTAATAAAACAAAATAATAACAATAATAATAATAATAATACTTATAGTAACATGCCTACTAATAATATATGTAGTTTTTACATTAAAAATTACACTGTAAGTAGAATGATAATAATCTTAAAACTAATATAATAAAAAGAATGATAATAATAATAATCATATGATAATAATAATAAAGAATAAATAAGTAAAAAAAACTAATAAACATCCTCCCAGTCTGCCAGTGGCCGCACGAATTAACAAAAGAGGGAAAGAAGAGCTGGAGAGAGAGAGGAGAAAGTGAGAAAGGAACCGACAGAGCGAGAGAGAGGGGAGCGGGATCGGCCGGCGGCGTGGCG
Organism: Iris pallida; assembly: GCA_029216955.1. Classification (NCBI taxonomy): domain Eukaryota; kingdom Viridiplantae; phylum Streptophyta; class Magnoliopsida; order Asparagales; family Iridaceae; genus Iris; species Iris pallida. Next base: position 4,306,485 of record JANAVB010016600.1, read on the forward strand.
CGGCGCGCTGGGCGAGGCGGTGGACTCGGCGAGGGTAGACGGTGACGGGCGGAGGAGATCGACGGATACAGGGGTTCAGTGGAGGCGATCGAACGGACGGGCGTGGCGAGGGTTGACGGTGACGGGCGAAGGACATCGGCGGATATGGGTGCTCTGTGGAGGAGGTCGAGCGAACGGGCGCGGCGAGGGTTGAGGAGAGCAGGGTTTGCTCGGCGGACGGTTCAGCGGTCGGTGGTGGCGCGCTGGAGTTCGTCGGTCAGGGCTCGTCGGCGGGTGGCGCCACGCTCGCTAGCTGACATGAAGGCTATACGGGGAAGATCTAGGTCAGATATGGTGGACATGGCCTGGTCGTTATCGAGAAAGGGGAAGTAGCGGTGGTCGTGGCGTCGAGCGCGACGTCTGGTAAGTTATATCAGTTTTGGGTGGTATTGGGAGAGTTGCGGTAGGGTGATGGCCGAGGTTTATAGTAGGGTGGTGTTGGCCAGGAACTTTGGCCGAAGTGGGGCTGAGCCGATCGTGGCGGGGTTTGTCTTGGGTGATGCTTGGTCGGAGAAGTAGGCAGGTGTCACGAAGGTAGCGTGGCTGGGAAATTGGTGGCCGTCGGGACAGGAACGACCAACGCCAGAGTTGGGTAGCGGTTGTAATTGTGGTGGTTGTGGTGGTCGGGACGAGGTGGCGATGGCTGTGGAGGGTTTGGCTGGGGCGATGGTGAAAAGGGGTTGGTTGTATGGGCGGTGGTGAACATGGGATCCAGTTTGGTGGCGAGGTGCAGCACGACACGACGGAGGATGAAGCGGTAACTAGGTTTTAGGGTTAGGTTAGGTTCAGCATGTGTCCGGGAAGATGACACAGATCTGTAGGACAGGGGTGCATCATGTCCGGGGTTGTCGGACACAATGGAGGCGATGTATATGTAAAATAAAATAGTAAAAAGGAAAGAAATAGGGGCACGGACACGATGCACAGGATTAGGGTTGGAAAAATATTTTTGTGGATGAATTTGTGAATGGTAGCAATTTATGGATGATTGCCTGCCTATTTATAGGATGTGGGAATTTCCAGATGGATAAGGATTAGAATAGTTTAAACCCAATTAGATAATTCAATCCATTAATTTAAATCAATGAAATCAAATCTAAATTCAATTTCAATTTCAATTTAAATCTATAAATTCTACCTTTATAATATTTAAATTAAATCAATAAAATTAAATCGAGATTTAAAATGGCCACAATAATTTCCAAATATATTTTCCAAAAATACCATTAATAATAATTTCGAAAATAATAAATATTTTTGAATAATAAAATATTAATATTAATAAATTTCAAAAATTACATTTTTATTTAAAAATAAACTAATAAAATATTTATGAAATATATGTACGCACTAAAAATATTATTTATTATTAATAACTGTATAAACGAAAGGCTTTGTATAAATAAAATAAATAAAATAAATAAAATAATGAACTTGGAATTTTGGTACGATAGCTAAAATAATTATTACATATATTATTTTGAAACTATAAAAATAGAAAAAATATTTTTCTAAAAATATGTACGCTCGCACATATTCGCACTCGTCGAGCAATCACGAAAAACGAAAATTTGCGCGTGACGTACAATGTAACTACGCGACGTATAAAAATAAAAATCAATACTAAACTCATTTTAAAAAAATAGTTGAAATGTAGGGGTTTTACATTATTGTACTTCTTGCCAGTGAGCCGAGAGTTAGCAATTTTCTTAGGTTTTCTCCCACTTTTGTCATCGGAGTGTCAACGAAGTAAAGGAGCAACTGCCACTCGATCTCCATCGTCCTATTCCCCAGAATTTTTTTGTACTCGGGGATCCTCAGCGCAGGATCTCTCAGACGTACTCAATTTGTGGTGCCTTGTGCCAATAAAAGAAAAGACAGTGTTTTCTTCTTCTTCTTTGTGTGTGTCCACAGTTAGTATCCTAATAGAGCTAGTGAGTACGATACTCTAAGACACTAGGAGTGTGAAGGGGTGAGCTAGTATGGTTAGAAAGTGTTAGGAGGGTGGTATCTCAAGATACCATAGGGTGTCTCATGATACCTTAAGGTAATGTTGCGAGTGACCAACATGGGGATAAGATGGACTGGATGGGCTAGATACCTAGATTTCTTGATTGGTAATATCTAGATAGGTTAGTGTCTATCTACCCTAAGAAGCCTAGGTCAGTCTTCCAAGGTTAGGAAGGGTTGCCTTTGTATCAGGGCAAGGTATTGGGAATACTTTGTAAAGGATAATATGTAAGATTAAAGTAATTACCTAGAAGCTAAGGTATGAGTTTATGATGCTAAGATATGGTTAGAAATTGATTGTCTTGGTTGGTAATGGTTAGGAATAGTGTTCTTAGACTAGTTTTGACCTCGGTTGACCGTTTTAACCAAAAGTCAACAAAAGTCAACCGAAAGTCAAACTTAGCCTAAAAGTGACTAGAACTTGACCAGACTCAACCAGAGTTGACCAGTTGAACAAAAGTCAATAGTTGGTCAACATTAACCTAGTTTGACTTGGATTGACTTCTTGTGACCTTGTTTGTTCTAGTTTAGCTCAGTATAACCTAGTTTGGCCCAGTATGACCTAGTTTGACCTAGTTTGACTTAGACTTTTATATCATGACTTGATTAGTTTCTTTTTCATTATTAAACCCTGTTTTGACTTATAGTATCTCATCTTTAGGTCGGTGATTACTCTGAGCATCTGTTCACCTTATCAGCTCAGAACCACAAGCGAGTATATTCACTGATAGTTTTCATTGTCTTGATATCTGCTATACCCGATTCAGTTGTAGTGTCTTACTTGATTTCCCGACATGATGGTTCACGGACTAGTATACGTCGAATCATGACATGAGATGTTGTTTCTGGATTTTCTTCGTATATTGGTACATTTCCTGTCTTATTTTCTATACTTATATAGACACTGATTCCTGAGAGGGAGTAGCTACCCTCTTAGGGAATCCCGTGTCATGACGTGTCATGTCCGAATCTATTATACTATTCGGAGATGGAGAATTATTAGGGACTATGTGATCAATACCACCCTGTCACTATATTCTTGTGCTCGTGCCACTCTCACTTCACGTAGGGTGTAGCAAGATCTTATTCCTTGTGCTCGTTATCCAGGTTGGCCGGCATGACCCTTTCCAATGATTTTCTTATGATTGTCGGGCCAAGTGGATACCTGTCATATTTTCCAAGCCGATCACATAACGCTCTAATAATTCATGGCACATTTTATATTTACTTTATTACATCATAAATCCTACTTAGTTCTACATTCAGTACTTTTCTTACCATGTTATGATATTCAGTACTCACATCCTGTTATATATTTCATGTTAAATTTTTCTTATATTTTATTATAATTGACTCTTATAGAATTTGCCAATTCATATGGAACTGCTGTTAGTGTTTGTACTTGCTCATTTTCCTGACAGGATACCGTTGATATATTACAGATGATTCTGAGGCAGACTGCTCGACCTACTATAGGGTCGGAGTAGATAGAGACTTAGTCCAGGACTGTGACCTGGTAGTTGAGCCACTAGACTTTGCACACCTGGACTAGTATAGCTTAGTTAGGTTTGCTTGGACTGCGATCCAGCTAGTGTTTTCAGACTGTAGTATTTTATATTATATTTTGAGATTTGGTGATGTGTTTATATCTCTGATCTTGTGTTGGATCTCGAACTCATTTCCTGTTTTCACTTCTATCATATTTCTATTTTGTGTTATCTATCCTAGTTTTATCTTGTGATTGAGTTATGCCATATTATATTCCTCCGTGCGGAGATGACAGGTACCCTTATACTGTTTAGTTGTAGTATTTACAGACGACCTATACAGCGTTCTACTACCTAATCTGCGGCGTAGGCTGGACGAACCCACGTGCTCGTGCCCCTAATCAGGGTGCGGGTCATGACAGATATCGAATCGATAAGGCCAATACGAATCCTAGCTATACAGCTGATACATATCGGATAGTATGATACCAATTCGCTAAGGCCAATACCAATTTGATACAGCCTATACCAAACCTATAGACCGATACTAATCTGATACGGTCGATACTAAGTACATCCGGCCTATACCGACGGATCCACCAGTTACTGTACGGTGGGCCCCGGAGTACCCCAGGACTCAGTTACATCCGGTTACTAGTGAGTACATGATTATATACTAATTCTATTTAGTTTGTCTTACGATACAGATTTTCACATCCAATCTGTGATGAATTGTTACTTCATTAATCGTACATGAATGTACAAACGACAACACAAGAGCAGAATAGGTATGAATGACGATTTTTAGGCAGGCATGGAAGTATTTCTTAAGTATGCCATGAGCAAAGCTCAGTGCATGGACGGTAACAAAATCAAGTATCCATGTGGTAATTATCGCAATAGACGTTACGAAGAAGTGGTAACTGTGAGAGATCATTTGACCCGTAAGGGTTTTGTACGTGATTACGGTTTGTGGTCATCGCAAGGTTAACTATATGCGGAAAGATAGGTTTTGAATGCTTCTACTTATGCTTTTGATGATAATGCCGCAACGGATTTCGTCATCGAAGACGACGGATGCTCTGTTGATTATGGAGACCTGCAGAACCTTGCTCGAGATATGGAAGGGAAATGTGATACGGACACGACGCACCATTCTTGTAGAGAATTTGGTTTGTAGAATTTTATGGAGGAGAACAAGGGGGCCTCTCCTTATATAGGAGGTAGAGACTCCTATCTGGATATGGATTATGATTCATTTAAATTCCCTACTAGATAAATGTCATATCTAATTTAAAATATTTTAATCAAATCCAAATAAAAATTCCATCTGTATAGATAGTACCTTTAGCTTAAACTATTTAAAAAGTCGTAAGATAATTTTAATTTAAACTACCATATTAATTAAACATTTAATCAAACGAAAATTTTAAAATAACTTTTTCGAATAATAAATTAATGATAATATTAAATTTCGAAAATTCAATTATATATACCTAAATTAATCTTTATGTAGCACATAAATATTTACATAATCATATTTTTTCCAAATAACCAATAATATAAAGTAGCCTTTTATAATAAGGTTTGACAATTTTGACATGACTCGTTTAAAAGTTTTAAGCCAATAGAAATATATACTGTTTTCTTCTATCAAGAAATCTTTTAGTAAAACCCTTGTAAAGAAGAAGAAAATATATACATACTACCTCGCAAACTCGCCCGCGACGCACAAATACGAAAAACGCTATTTACACGCGACGTATAAATACGAAGTACGAAGTAAATACCAAATTTATTTTAAAAATAATCGTAGTAGAAATTTAGGGGGTTTACATCCTACCCAACTTAAAGAATTTTGTCCTCAAAATTTAGGAATAGTTAGGATAGGTAGGGTTGAAGAGTTAGAAAAGAGTTTTGCCATAAGAAACCACGATTTAAGTCATTGGACGAGAGAAGAAATGGTATTCAATGAAAATTAAACGGTTAGAAGATAGTCAATGCATGACAACCTATCAAGGTTTAAAATCGATCAACGCTACTTTTTTTTTCTATAGACATGCAACCTTATAAATATTTTCTATAGACATGCAACCTTATAAATAGACAATAGCTTCTTCGATCTCAGTGTTGAATCATAACTCAATAAAATATTCATGATAATAAAAGATTCTTTATCAAAGTTAGCATTTTTCCTTAATAAATTTAAATTTCTTTAAAGCAGTTATTCCTTTCCTTTATTCGAATTTATAGCTATTGGTGTGTTGTCGCAGGCACCCAAAAATAAAATCTTACTCTTAAAATTATATGTAGTAGAGAGAGTAAGGATCGATCCCACGGAGAGTAATTAGTATAAATTTTATGCTATATGAACAAGGATTGGGGGAGAGAGTTTTGAAAAGAAAATTTAAGAAGCGCTAAGCAATTAAAGTATTAAAATCAATTAAGGAACAAATATTGGTCTCAGTGAACATTCACCATTGGAAATCATAAAATTGATCATTGATGCAAGCATAAATTAAATCATACTTTGAACATTTACCGTTGGAAGTATCTTCCTATCTCTCTTAGGCTTAGTTAATCAGGTATAAATGACCTAATTAACTTTACTTACTAAATAATCTAAGACAAGCGCTATAGATTTAATCTAGCAAGTTCTTAAAGAACAAAGAGATCGATAAAGCAAAACAATACGAGCACAAACGGTTGCATTTAATTTTATCAAACGTTTTTCTCCTAAGATCTAATAAAACAAAGCAGTTTATTAAAGCTTGGTTGCTTCACAAATTAGAAACATCAAACTATTACAGATTTGATATCTAATTTAGCGGTAGATCGAAATGAATAATAAACTAGTAGGCCTCCTAGTAATTAAACAAAACAATCATAAAAGTTGGCATAGAAAAACATTCAATATTCAAAGTATAACTCAAATATATAAAGCAATTTAGATCTCACAAGTTTATTGATTCCAAGGCTTTCGTACACTTCGACCAACAAGACTTCTAGCTGCACATGTTCTTCAAAACTTGAAAAAAAAAAGTTGGAGAAAGAGAAGAAGAGTTGTGTTGTGTTCTTCTCATGATTTCTACCCCCTTTTATACACCATAAATTAGTTGTGTCAAGTCCACAATATCTCCCCACATATCCTCTAAAAGTTACAACTTCTCAAACCAAATAGAATAAGTCCTAGAACAAGTAGGAACATGGTTGTTTTGGTTCCTATTTTTGTTTACAGCATCTTTGACCCAACTTCAAGTCTGATTTCGTCCATGATTCAGCTTGATTTGTGAAAACACAAAATATAAACATTGTAGCCATGTGTCTTAGCTTTCCAAAACTTTTTGAATCATTTTTATTGCTTTTCGGATGAGAAAGTTATACCCATTTTGGTGAAAGGTGTCAAAACTGTCCAGAATTGCATTTTAGCTCCATTTTGCACATAGTGTCTCCAAATTTATCCTACAGCAAAATATAAATATAATGAGTACCTATAGTCATGTAATGAGCATAAAATGATGAACATTAAGGGATAAAAATATAACATTTTACGTTCTCATCAAATACCCCACACTTAACTTTTGTTCGTCCTCGGACAAAACTCTTTTTTATTTATTTTTAAAACAAAAATCAAGGTTGTAATGTCATAAATAAAGAATAACCATGCTCTTCAAAACTCATAACATATCATGAAAACATATTCTTAAGCAACTTCTAATTACTTAGAAAGTAATTTTATTTGAAGGTAGAGTAAACTAAATTGGTAGACTCTCACGGGAATAAACACTCAACTCTCGTATATTTGAAGGGTATGTGTTTCGCTCAAATTTATTCCAATAGAAATGATCTACCATAAGCTTGCATATCTTCTCATTCTCCACCACTTGGATCACATGCATAACACAAATCATAAGGACTTTTTATGGGTTGTAGCGGGGCTTAGGATTAAGGTAGGATATATTTTGGGAGTGTAGCTTAAAAGCTATCAAAACTAGTGGAGCAAAAATGATTTAACTCAAGCTCGCATATACAAAATATATAAAACCAATCACCCCATTTAGCTTCTTCAAATTGACCTTAAAGCATTCAACATACCCCTTTATTGGAATTGGAGGAAGAATTATGAAAATGAATATCAAAAGTAAATTCCTCCATCACTTTTTTTTCATTACTTCTTTCTTTCTTTCGTTCTTTTTCTCATCATCTTTTTTTCATTTTCTTTTTTTTTCATTTTCATCATTTTTTTTTTTTTGCTTTTTTTTCATGATGGAACTCAAGAATTTGAGAATAAAAATATGTAGCCAAACTAGAAATTCAAATACCCCCACACTTATTTTTATACACCAATACATATCATAATGCTCCACTAGTTTTCTGGCCTGGGTAAGGATTTTTTTTTTTCAGGTTAAAGCTTGTAATATGGGTTCACAAAAATAGAAGCAATAAGGCTCAAAGGGGTTCAACCAAAGGAAAAATAATTTTAGGGTAGGCTATTTGGCTTATGTAGCGTACAACAAAGATGGCCTTAATCATATTCATGTATGCATGTGTCGATGTGACCTCGAAGAAAATCTAAGTAAGTTCTAGAGAAACAAGTCCATGGAAGAATAACTCTCATCAAAGAAAATAGTAAGACTGATGTGTCAGTCTAAAGGCTCAAAATCTCACCGGCTTTTGTCTACCAAATTTAGTCACAACCATCCTCAAGGAAAATAACTATACTAATTAATTCTAAGTTGAAAAGAGTATTTATTCAATCATGTTATGAATTTTTTTTAAACTTAGTTAAATCTTCCTCATGATATACACAACCAAAAATTATTGAAAAACAAAACCTTTTTTTTAAATAAAATAAAATAAAACTTTATTGAAAACCACAAAAACATAAAAATAAAAACTCTCTTTTTTTTAAAACATAAAAAAAAACTGAAACTGCTTAAAGTAATTAATTCCCCTCCCCCACATTTAAACTGACATTGTCCCAATGTAAGGCTAAATGCAAAGAAAAGACAAAAATAAACAACAACAAAAAATTGCAAGACTAAGAACAAACTCCCCTTGGGTTGCTTATGTTTATAGTCGTGGATGTGCCGTCCTTCAATTGGTATCAGTTGGATCCTCAAGGTTCAATTCATCCACATTCTCCACTTTGAAATCTTCATAGAAAAGCTTGAGCCTTTGGCCATTTACCTTGAACACTTTAGATGTTGCTAAACTTTGAATTTCAACTGCACCATGATTAAAAACATTAGTAACAACAAAAGGACCAATCCAACGAGAACGTAATTTACCCGAAAACAGACGAAGTCGTGACTGGTATAGAAGGACTTTTTGACCAACTTTAAACTCTTACCTAGAGATCATCTTGTCATGAAAAGCTTTAGTTTTCTCTTTGTAAATTCGAGCATTCTTATAGGCGTCATTGCGAATTTCCTCCAGCTCTTGTAGTTGTAACTTTCTATGTTCTCCATTTTCATATGCCTTCATATTGAGACTCTTGATAGCCCAATAAGCCTTGTGTTGTAACTCAACAGGAAGATGGCACGGTTTTCCAAACACCAACCGGTATGGAGACATACTGATAGGTGTCTTATAAGCAGTTCTATACGCCCACAAAATATCATCCAAGCGCAAACTCCAATCTTTTCTACTCGGATTGACCGTCTTCTCAATGATGGACTTAATCTCTCTATTTGATACCTCCGCTTGCCCACTCGTTTGTGGATGGCAGGCAGTTGACACCTTGTGGGTCACATGGTACTTTTTCAGCAAAGACTCGACGGTTCGATTGCAAAAGTGAGTACCTCGAACACTTATTAAGGCTCTCGGAATCCCAAACCTGGAGAATATGTTGGACTTGATAAAATCTGAAACAACTTTAGAATCATTTGTCCTGGTAGCTTTAGCTTCTACCCACTTTGATACGTAATCAACAGCAAGCAAGATATAAACATAACCAAAAGATACAAGGAACGGTCCCATAAAATCGATGCCCCAAACATCAAAAATTTCACAAAATAATATAGAATGTTGTGGCTTTTCATTCATTTGAGATATATTACCTGTCTTTTGGCAATTATTACATGTTTTACAGAAAGAATATGAATCACGAAATAAAGACGACCAATAGAAACCACATTCTAAAACTTTTCTTGCCGTCCTCTTAGCTCCAAAATGTCCTCCACATGCATAAGAATGACAAAAGGTGAGAATTGAAATAATTTCATTTTCATGTACGCACCTTCTTATTATTTGATCTGTACAATGCTTCCACAGGTATGGGTCATCCCACACATAGTATTTGGCATCACTTTTAAGCTTATCTCTTTGAGCCTTTGACAAACCATGAGGAAACATATTAGTAACCAAATAATTTACAATATTTGCATACCAGGGTAATATCGTAATTGCAGCAAACAATTGCTCATCGGGGAACGTTTCTTGCAGACGAAGTTCATCCTCCACATGAACTAAACGACTTAAATGATCTGCAACATGATTTTCTTTTCCTCTTTTATCTTTGATCTCCAAATTAAATTCACTCAAGAGAAGTATCCATCGGATTAACCTCGGTTTTGCCTCTTTTTTCGTCATTAAATAATGAAGAGCTGCATGATCAGAATAGACAATAATTTTAGTACCAAGCAAATAAGATCTAAATTTTTCTAAAGCAAAAATAACAGCTAAAAGTTCTTTTCAGTAGTAGAGTAATTTCTCTGAGCATCATTCAATGTTCTTGAAGCATAATAAATTGCGTGAGATGCTCCTCCCATCCTTTGACCCAATACAGCGCCGACTGCATAATCACTTGCATCACACATTTTCTCAAAAGGTACATTCCAGTCAGGGGGCTGGATAACTGGGGTAGAAGTCAATAGTTTCTTTAGTGTATCAAATGCCTTTTTACATGCCTCATCGAATTCAAATGCCACATCCTTTTGTAGCAACTTGCACAAGGGTAACACTATTTTGGAGAATTCTTTGATGAATCTTCGATAAAAACCTGCATGTCCAAGAAAAGAACAAACTTCCCGCACACTAGTAGGATAAGGTAAAGATTGATAATATCAATTTTAGCTTTATCTACCTCAATTCCCTTAGATGAAACAATATGACCCAAAACTATACCTTGTTCAACCATAAAATGACATTTTTCTGAGTTTAACACAAGATTAGTTTCTACACATCTTTGGAGAATAAGTGTAAGGTTATGCAAGCATTTATCAAAAGAGTCTCCATAAACTGTGAAATCATCCATAAATACTTCTATAATATGCTCAACATATTTTGAAAAAATGCTAACCATTCACCTTTGGAAAGTGGTTGGGGCATTGCAAAGACCAAATGGCATGCGGCGATATGCAAAAGTTCCAAACGGACATGTAAAAGTTTTCTTTTCTTGATCTTCCGGAGCAATTGGAATTTAAAAATAACCTGAATAGCCATCAAGAAAAAAATAGTAAGTATGACCAGCTAACCTTTCAAGCATTTGATCAATAAAAGGTAATGGAAAGTGGTCCTTGCGAGTTTCAGCATTTAATTTTCTATAATCTATACAAACCCGCCACCCATTCTGGACACGAGTGGGAACTAGTTCATCATTTTGATTCTTTACGACAGTTATTCCGGTCTTTTTAGGAACCACTTGCACCGGACTAACCCACTGGCTATCTGAAATAGGATAGATCACTCCAACTTCAAGAAGTTTTAGGATCTCCTTTTTTACTACCTCCATCATGGGTGGGTTTAATCGTCTTTGCGGTTGTCGGGATGGTTTTGCTCCTTCCTCAAGTAAGATGCGATGCATGCATGTAGACGGACTAATTCCTTTTATATCAGCAATTGTCCAACCGATAGCCGTCTTGTGCTCCTTAAGGACATGTACAAGCTTTTCTTCTTGTGTTGTACTAAGTTTATTAGAGATGATCACTGGTAATGCTCCTCCATCTCCAAGAAAAACATACTTGAGGTGACTAGGAAGAGGCTTCAAGTCTGAAATAGGGGCCTGCAAAATAGAGGGTGAAGGCCTCTTATTAGAAATTGATAAGGAAATAGAAGAAAAGTTACCTGACAGTTGTACTTTTGGACAATCATTCAATGATGCAATAGTTTCCTGCAAATTAGTACTCAGAGCTAACCCCTTATGCTCTTTTTCGAGATGCTCACTAATCGCAACTTCTAATTCATCTTTGCCATCAAGTTCAAAAACATCCTGTGCTAAAGAATCAACCACATCAATAGAATAAACAGTATTATCATCATCAGGATATTTTATGGCATCATAAATATTAAATTTAATAATTTCACCATCAAATTCCAAAGTAAGTATGCCACTATGCACATCTATCTTAGTCTTGGATGTCTTTAAAAATGGTCTTCCTAACAATATAGGAGCAGTTAATCACCATTTTTCATATCAAGTACATAAAAATCAGCAGAAAAAACCAAATTATCAATTTGTGCAAGAACATCCTCAATTAGTCCCTTGGGATAGGCATTAGATCTATCATCCAATCGAATTACAACACCAGTTTTATTCAGAGGTCCAAGATTTAGAGATTGATATATAGAATATGGCATGACGTTGATAGAAGCTCCTAAGTCTAACATGGCTTTCTCATATTTATTGTTACCTATCTTACAAGGGATAGTAAACATTCCTGGGTCTTTGCATTTCGTAGGGAGTTTTCTTTGAATTACTGCAGAAACACTCTCCCCTACTTTCACTTTTTCATATCCTTTAAGTTTTTGTTTCCTTTTTATTGTACACAATTCTTTTAAAAATTTAGCATAACGAGGTACTTGTTTGATAGCATCTAAAAGTGGAATATTTACCTTACATTTACGAAAAGTCTCATATAACTCATTATTTTGTTCAATTTTTCTAGATTCTGCTAAAGCTTGAGGAAAAGGAGGTACTGGTTTATAATCAGAAAGATGTGAAAACTTACAATTGGGTACCTCATCATCATTGGGGAAGTTTATGTCTGCAACGGTTGTTTTCTTTTCCACTTGTTTTAACGATGTAGGTGCTTCTTTTACTTGAATGTCAACCTCTTTACCACTTCTCAAAACGATTGCAATTGTATTTTCTTCCGGATTTATTATCGTTTGAGATGATAGGCTCCCTGAACTTCGTGCCTCCAGCTTATTAATTGTTGTAGCCATTTGGCTCATTTGATTATCCATGCTTTGAATACTGGCCCTTGTCTCCTGAATACTGGCCCTTGTTTCCTGAATACTGGCCCTTGTCTCCTGTTGAAATTGCAAATTATTAGTGGCAAGAGACTTAACAATATCTTCTAAAGACATACCAGAGTTAGAAGTTTGGCCCGATTGTTTTTCATGGGGATATGGTTGCTTGTACTGTTGGTAACTTGGCCGATTTTGATTGACGGAATGATTTGATTATGGATTCCCATAGTTAAAATTGGGATGATCCCTCCATCCTGGATTGTATGTGTTTGAGTAGGGATCATACTTCCTTTGTGGTTGTCCAGGAAAACTACCTACCATGTTCACTTGCTCATTGGGCTCCTCTTGAAGAGTTGGGCACATGTCAGTTGGATGCCCCGTTATTGAACATATCCCACAAGCCTTCGTCGTTTGTATGTTACCTACAGCCATTTGACGAACAAGAGAAGTTAAACTAGAAATTTATTGTTCTAGGGAAGAAATGTTTACCTCGTTGGCGTGTTTATATGGAAGATCTAGCTTAGTGCCAAATTGTTGAGAATTGGCCGCCATATTTGCAATTAAATTTCTTGCGGCCTCAGGAGTTTTATCTACCAAAGCTCCTTCACTAGCAGCATCTATCATGCTTCTATCATTTGATAGAAGGCCTTCATAGAAGTATTAAATAAGTAGTTGCTCACTAATTTGATGATGGGGACAACTTGCACATAATTTTTTGAAACATTTCCAGTACTCGTGGAGAGATTCTGTATTGTGTTGCCTTACCCCACAAATTTCTTTTCGGATATTGGCCGCCCTTGAAGCTGGAAAGTACTTTTCTAGGAACAATCTTTTCATCTCATTCCATGTGACAATACTTCCGGAGGGTAGGTAGTAGAGCCAATCTTTAGCCGCATCCTTTAATGAAAATGGAAAGGCTCTTAATTTAATTTGCTCTTCAGTCACCCCCGTTGGCTTCATACTTGTGCAAACGACATGAAGCTCCTTTAGATGCTTGTGAGGGTCTTCACCTGCAAGACCATGAAAAGTTGGCAATAAATGTATAAGTCCATATTTTAATTCAAAAGTAGTAGTAGCATCTAAAGTAGGAAACGTTATACATAAAGGGTGTTGATTCAAATCTGGGGCAGCGAGTTCTTTCAAAGTTCTATTTGCAGCCATGACTCCTTCTTCAGGATTAGAATTACAAGAGAATACGAAATCCGGAGCGAGGTTGTTATCATTAGATTCCCTTTGAGTTTCCTTCCTTAACCTGCGCAAACTTCTTTCTATTTCTGGATCGATCTGAAAATCACCTTGATTAGAAGATCGAGTCACAACCATAAACAATAAAGAACAATATGAAAAGCAATTCAAAAAAATGAGAATGATAACTAATGATTTTTTTTAAATGAATGAAAGTATAATTAATTATAAAATAAAAATAAAGATCACAAAAAGCACAAAAATTAACTAAGATTACTCTCCAGCAACGGCGCCAAAATTTGGTGTGCTGTCGCAGGCACCCAAAAATAAAATCTTACTCTTAAAATTATATGTAGTAGAGAGAGTAAGGATCGATCCCACGGAGAGTAATTAGTATAAATTTTATGCTATGTGAACAGGGATTGGGGGGAGAGAGTTTTGAAAAGAAAATTTAAGAAGAGCTAAGCAATTAAAGTATTAAAATCAATTAAGGAACAAATATTGGTCTCAGTGAACATTCACCATTGGAAATCATAAAATTGATCATTGATGCAAGCATAAATTAAATCATACTTTGAACATTTACCGTTAGAAGTATCTTCCTATCTCTCTTAGGCTTAGTTAATCAGATATAATCGACCTAATTAACTTTACTTACTAAATAATCTAAGACAAGCGCTATAGATTTAATCTAGCAAGTTATTAAAGAACAAAGAGATCGATAAAGCAAAACAATACAAGCACAAGCGGTTGTATTTAATTTTGTCAAACGTTTTTCTCCTAAGATCTAATAAAACAAAGCAGTTTATTAAAGCTTGGTTGCTTCACAAATTAGAAACATCAAACTATTACGGATTTGATATCTAATTTAGCGGTAGATCGAAATGAGTAATAAACTAGTAGGCCTCCTAGTAATTAAACAAAACAATCATAAAAGTTGGCATAGAAAAACATTCAATATTCAAAGTATAACTCAAATATATAAAGCAATTTAGATCTCACAAGTTTATTGATTCCAAGGCTTCCGTACACTTCGACCAACAAGACTTCTAGCCGCACATGTTCTTCAAAACTTGAAAAGAAAAGTTGGAGAAAGAGAAGAAGAGTTGTGTTGTGTTCTTCTCATGATTTCTACCCCCTTTTATACACCATAAATTAGTTGTGTCAAGCCCAAAATATCTTCCCACATATCCTCTAAAAGTTACAACTTCTCAAACCAAATAGAATAAGTCCTAGAACAAGTAGGAACATGGTTGTTTTGGTTCCTATTTTTGTTCACAGCATCTTTGACCCAACTTCAAGTTTGATTTGGTCCATGATGCAGCTTGATTTGTGAAAAACACAAAATATAAAAGTTTTAACCCTGTGTCTTAGCTTTCCAAAATATTTTGAATCACCTCCATTTCTTTTTAGATGAGAAAGTTATGCCCATTTTGGTAAAAGGTGTCAAAACTGTCCAGAATTGTATTTTAGCTCCATTTTGCACATAGTGTCTCCAAATTCATCCTACAGCAAAATATAAATATAATGAGTACCTATAGTCATATAATGAGCATAAAATGATGAACATTAAGGGATAAAAATATAACATTTTATGTTCTCATCAGCTATCCTTAAAATAATCTCAAACATTACGTAAAATTCTTGTAACATACTCATATATCGACCTTCAACTGATGTTTATTCAACTTAAAATATGTTTTCATACGCGATATCTTATAATTAGAAATCTAGTAATCATGAAACTTTAATATGCAGTCTCCATCTTTCAACATATCTATATAGTTTCTCGAGCTCTAACCTTCTTGAAAATTTAAGTTCAATAAATCGAAGATATAATCAAGGTTACTTAATATGAAATTATATCCATAATCGTAAAATCTTTGATAAGTCCAAACTTTTCATTCAATAATTCTCTACTCTTCTTTCTACATATTTTTTTCTCGAGCTAGTTCCCTCTTGCATAATTACCTTCAAGAATTTACATAAAAAAAAAATTCACCCAATTTAGTCGAGAGTAAAATTTATCTCACCTTGTTATGACCTTTAAATTTACCATCATCATATAGTTAAATTCTTAAATCATCAAGAGTTTAAGAATTTACACCCTTCTTGAAATCTAATACTTCAGACACCCTATCTATCATCTCAAAAAAAATTAACAATAGATTACCACGAAGAACCAATTTGTCGATCAAGAAATCTACTCTCATTAGATCATAAAATATACTCCGCCTAATAAGGTTTACCGCAAGATTTTACGTATCATATTCAATCGTATTATTCAACTATACCACTACTCTCCTCTGGGGTTTCCTAATCTAACCTTTACTAACCATGGGATGTCATGGTCAATTTTTATCTTTGCATAAGGGAATCATACAAGGAACAGATTGCATAAACCACGGAGGAATCATAGTGAAATATGAGTGAAGCAATTTAATCGGAAGGAAAAAGTAGGGTTGCTGTCACGACCCACACCCAGTGTAAGGGCACGAGAATAGGTACGTCCAGCCTACCCGCAGTGTCAGCGTAGAACTTGTCCTAGGTTACAACATCTAACATATAACCATACATGTACATGATATACACTCCAAAAGGAGGACAATATAAATACATCTCAATCACAGAATCTAAGATGGAATAAAGATAAAAGTTGGATAATAGTCTCAACGAGAACTACAACTGAAAGAAATAAGTTTGGATGTTCAAAACAACATCAAAATCCAAATAACTGAAAGTACATCTCAAGACAAACATCTAAGTAAGAAACTAGTCTAGAAGTCCACAGACATGGGCAAGTCCTCAACGACTGCTGATCCTCCTGAGGGTCCAAGTCGCCGGTGTCATCTAAGACTGTGCCATAATATGTAGTGCATAACTCCTCATCGTCACCTATAATATTTTTAGCAGTCCAATCAGGACGGGAACGAGCACAATACATCTCACGCAGTTCATATCTTGA
>JANAVB010016600.1:4335616-4438116 GCA_029216955.1 Iris pallida
CCACCACAAAAAATATATAACGCCTCAGTCACAAAATACTTAGGACTAAGTATGTTGACATGCCAGCTGCATACATACGAAGTATACTCCAATATATGGAACCATCGTATGTATACATAAGCTGTAAAATGTAGTAACCATGACACTAATCTCATCCACAAATGAAGAAGAAAGAATTTATAATAAATTATGAATTGTTATTTATATAAGCCGTTGGGCGAAGACAAATCCACTACCAACTAAAAGAGAGAAATACATAATAAAGGAATATTGTCGAGCGATGCGAAGACGATCCAAGTGCAATCATCCTCAAAAAATAGGGTAGATCATGACCTTGGCTAGAGCACCTGCGAAATATCACAAAAACACATACCTGGAGAGATCACCAGGTCCTCAGAGAGACGTAACAAGATACAGGAAGAACATGCCATAATAAACTGAATATATAATATGTCACAAGTCATAAGTAAAGTAAAATAGTCCCAATCGTAACAAGGCCCAGTATCTCATCATCGAAACAGTGGACTACCCCTACAACCAAACAAGGACAAGGGGTAGCACACTATTCCATGATGCGACATCATTCCAAGCTACTAATGGAACGGGGGTGACATGACATCAACTAAGGTGATCTAACAATTCTACTGTGATTATGCAGTTAAGAACATGCCTTCTACGCATGGGCACTCTGGCTTCTGGAAATTGGCATCGTCCCTTTCCTTCGGGAATCAAGTGCCTATGTCCATAACGCTCCTATGAACGTCAGAGGACATCAGTATAATGGGTTCGTCCATAACATTTTACGAAGGTCAGAGGGCATCAATGTTCCGTGTCTCCGACGGAGCTCACAAGTCTAATAAGGGAAGTATAAAGGTGGCCCATATGTCAAAGAACTGCTCTCCCCACCCGATGTCTATTAAGTCGCATCCACGACCCTATACCTCTACTAACTGCTAAGTCTCCTAACATGCCTCTATTAGCAGTTACACCTAATGCATGTGCACGGGTGATCAACCAATACGCAAGGACCTCTACTTGCTACTCATCTCCCACATATTCCGTGACACGATCGTGACAAAGTTTATGAGTACACTAACACACAGTAGTCCCTTAACTTCTAGGTCCATATGCATATATTAGAGACAAGAAAGAAGTAAGACTAGTACTTGCATCGAGAAAATGGAAAGCAAGTAAATCACGAACAACAGTCAAAGGCATAACTGGAAATAAACAGGCAGTAAATATGCAATATCTAAAATAAAAATGCAGACTGAATATAAACAATAATTAAGGCAAGGTATCTTGCCTAGTGTGTCGCCTGGTGGGAAGCAGTGATCCGATAAGTTTTGAGGTGTCCAATAGCCGTGGTCGATGGGCAGAGGTCTGAAGTCGCAAGGAATTAGAAGTAGAAATTAGTTACGATCAACTTTGATTGTTAACGGGAGTTCGCGGAGTAAATCTCATACTTATCTCTAGGAAATATTTATAATAATTTTTAAGACTAGATTTGTTTTTGAAATTACTAACATCTCAAATCGTTTTTAGGAATAATTACTCTTAAGTTGAAAAAATAATATAATTTTTGGTATAATACTAGAATATATTTTAGATAATATTTGAAGAATATTACTAAATCATTTTTGACCAAAAACCATATTTTTGTCATATATATATATATATATATATATATATATATATATATATATATATATATATATATATATATATATATATATATATCACATATAATCTAGAAGAATATTTTAGTGTTTGAAAATTAACTGTGCATTTAGCTTAGAAAATATTTATAAAATTTCTAAAATAATAATGCAGTTAATAGTATCAAGATCAACAAATAATAATAGGAATGATAATGATAATAACACTTATAACAACCTCCTTACTAAAAATATAAATAACTCGTATGCTAATTATTTTACTGTATAACATTTATTCATAATATAACAGCAGCAGTAAGACAAATAAAATGTTAATAATAAATGTATGCTATAATAATATTAAGAAAATAAAATGTTTATTTATGGTGCATGCTTGTACTAAAGACCATCTCCAATGGGGGTTTCTATCTTTCCTTTTTCTATGGAAGAAATTCATTTCAGAAAAAACTTCTTCCAATGGTGATTATCACCACTTCTAATGATGTAGGATGGAAACTTTCTAGGAGGGTTTCTACATGTAGAAACTCTCATAGAAATTCTTCTATCTCTTATGACAATTATTATTGGGCCCCACACCATTAAATTGGTCATTTTCCTATGTGACACATAGGATATAAATGGAGAACCAATGTCACACCCCACTCCCGTAGGAACGATCGTCCTCGCTAAGGCGTGATGTCGTACGAGCCTAGATTATGCTCGTGCAAGGCGGGTTCCATAACAGCCGATTTCAGCGGCTGCGATGGGGTCGTCGCACAGAAGTCCCAAGCAGAGACATTAAATACTAGCAGCGGAATTTAGAACAAACACAAGTTATTCAAAGAAGCTCTTTACTGATATTGAAACAACGATTACATTGGGGGCGTAAGGCCAAGATTACAATCACTCAAGCTCACTCTTCTCACATTTTACAAGTTCACTCAGCTCTCTCTCATCTCTCAATTACAAGTCTTGATCCAGCGGAAGCTTCGGAAGGCGATGTCCATACATTATGTCCCGTATAAGTCTTTAATCCATGCGGTTGCACGCTTCGAATAGCCAAGGAACTCCGTGCCTCGACGCATCCAAGCGAGCTCCGCGCCACGAGCTTCTACCTGTGCCTGCACATGTAAACTAACTGGGGGTCAGTACTCAACTGTACTGGTGGAATGAGCTCCTCGCCCACCCATACAAAACCAACACGTTAGATTTACTTTTGTGCAACTTAGTCCCCTTTATGATTGTCTTTCTACTCTTGCCTTAGGATCAGTTTTAGGACCGACGCCTTGGCCTATTTTGTGTCTCTAGACCATCTCGTGCTTGCAACGACAACGTTAACTCCTACCTTGCCTCAAGATCCTTCTCATGCCAATAACGTTAACCTATCGAGTCGTATTTGCCTTACGGCTTGAAATCAGAGATGCAACTACGCGATGAGGCTCCACTTCCGTATGACCGTGCTACAAACCCTTGCTGAGGCCGTGCCTCGCAACTCAATGAGACTCGATCATATCGCCGCCTCGTGGCCCTTGCCGCCTCACGGCCCTTGCTACTTTGATCACCAACTGACCCATCCACTTGTGAACTAAGGGTTACTTGACCAACTTTGCCTTGCGACGGTTTTCTGACTTAAACTCAAACAACTCAACCCTAACCATACAACTTATATGCCGACAACATAGGACTCGACGCCACATCTCATGCCGAAACATGGTGTCTTCGTTGCAGCCAAATCTTAGGCCCAAAACATTGTCTTCTGATCGAGCACGCATTCGAATCGACTCTTGATTCACTTCTTCTAACACTCGACTCAGTCCAAAGATATATACGCGGATTGCCGCCCGTGCCGACTCATCTATATGGGGTCACTAGCATAACAAGCTATACCTGGACACGTAGCTTGCGGTCGGCCGGGACCCTTCCAGTGCAAGGTAGCTAGCCCCCTGGAAGTCCCTGACTGACCCGGTGCTGTCGAGCCAGCATAGCTACCACCGTGTTTCCTTAGGCCGCATCGGTCCCGTGGCGCCACAAGTTGCCATGTGGGAAAACTCTACCTTGTCGACAAGTTGTCCAATGACCATGCAAGACCCTTCACTCAAACTGACGTCTCACATAGTCATTGTACTTGCAGTATTATCATCTCTTTCAAAACCAATATCAAACCTTCTATCATTTGAGACCCCTCTACGACCCACGGTCGTGAGCATTCTTTCTATCATTTGAGACCCCTCGACGACCCACGGTCGCGAGCATTCTTTCCATGTTACCATATCATTTCTTTCAACTCAATGCCTATTCGATAGTCCTTTCTCCATTAAATCAACCGTGGTTTCTACCTTAACACTAGGTCCGTGCATCGTGCCTCAAACCGACTTCCGTTCTACGCGACGTTATCTCCCAAGTCATACTTTA
This sequence comes from Iris pallida, assembly GCA_029216955.1. Taxonomy (NCBI): domain Eukaryota; kingdom Viridiplantae; phylum Streptophyta; class Magnoliopsida; order Asparagales; family Iridaceae; genus Iris; species Iris pallida. Next base: position 4,339,687 of record JANAVB010016600.1, read on the forward strand.
TATGACGGGCCTTGGGATCGTGGGACTATTTAACCTGACAACCGCAGAATAAGCGGAACAGCACTTGGAATGACTTAGGTCGACCGACATAACTTTGCCTAACTTACTCAAGCCTACAACTTAACGAGCAAAGGCCGCATCAAGACTTGCCTCGATGGAACGTACCGTGCACACGTTCAACTTTGAACGACCAAGTCATTTGGGTGCCTAGACTTATGGCACAAGCTGTGCAATACAACTTAACTCATGGGGCAAGCCAAGGCTATGCCAAGCCTTGGACGACAGGACCGTGCATGCTTTATGAAGCATTCATGCGGGCGACGTCTGTGACTTAGGCTATGTTCATAACTTCGCCGACTCAACCAACTTTCCTTCTCCCAAGCCACGGGACGAAGGATCGAGTGTCATTTTCAAAGCACGCCGTGCACCAACTCTAAACCGACCGTTGGACCTTTCCATATTCTAACTCAATTTGACCCGTAGGGATTATTTCTTTTAGCTATGTGGATTCGTCTCTTTTATTATCAATCCTACTTGTGTAATTTGAAATCATGCGTATTATTATGTGAAGGCAACGATGAAGCAAGTTCACCGAAACTACCCCACCTGAGCGATGCCCTCGAGTCGCCATTGTAAGGCCAAACCGAACGCCGTCGACGTTTTGATTCCTCCGATTGACTGAGCGGGACGGGGCACTACATCATACACCACTCAGAAAAAGTTTCATCCTCGAAACTAACTGGGTACTTAATTATTGACTTATCACTTTCTCAATATTCAAGGACTCTCGCACATACTACTCCTATACGTTCCCTCAAATCCGACCACGCTCGTACTACCCTCAATCCTTTCTTCAAAACTCATGATCTCAAAATCTTCGACACTTTTTCGTTCCTCAAGTCTCACTTGATTCAACGTATCACTTAGTTGGATCGTGCACACATTCCAGGCGTCCCCGAAATATATGCATTTCAACCAAGCCTTGTGATAGTGAATCCAATCCCACCTATCGATTCATCCACTCGATCCTAAAATCAATCACACCGATGCTAACCCTCGCAACATGGACATCTCGCCTAGCCACTAGGCAATCTCTTTAGGCTAAAGTCAATTGTCAGTATTGGAATTACAGTCCCCAAACAACGATATCAACACTGACCCCATCCTAAGGTCAACCAAGTTGATAGTACGGGGTTTTCTACCCAAGCTCGTATCACTCCGATTTCTAAATATCGAGCATCGATTCCCTAGACACATCCCAATAATCATCACACGGGGTTCGAGTCATTCAGTAAAGCCATCCTACGACAACTCACATTCAACCAATTTTATGACGTAACAAAATTGCCCGTTCAACAAACCATCTTCGCATAGTCAATCTCTTCGAACACGTTCGACATAATCCGCCTATCAATCCTTCCAATTCAAGCACGCTACGACATAATTCATCGCTAAACCATAATTTCATATTTCTCATTTCCTAAGTCATCTATTCCAATTCACGTAATCGATTATGGGGTCGTCTAGCTTAACAATATGCTGCGCCCCGATCTCACGCAAATCAGATTATCCACGGTGGACATGAATCACCATGCACGCTTCCGCAGGATAATTATCCTCATCGGGACGTAACTCTTGTTTTGCGTCTAGACTAGTTCATTCTCGATACACGGATTAGACCTACTCAATCCTCAAGTCTCTTTTATTCATCAGTCGCAAGTCCAAACATCCTCGAATTTTTTTTTGCATTAAGCCAACAAGTCTAGACAATCAAAGTTGCCGCGTCCTGATTTTCCGAGTTCGATCAATCCTGCGACATGAATCACCATGTCAATGCTCATGCGGAACGATCGCCCTAAATTCGACGCAACGCATGCGCGAGGCTAGAGTTGCGCTCGCACAAGACAAGATCGTCGACGTTGTGGCTATCCGCGTAACCATCAAGACACCATCATTTTTATCCGGCATTCATCTCAATCAAAATCCTAAGCATATCATCCAATCGAACAATAACACTTGCACGATCGTCATTCGTCGAGTTAGAGTACCTCCAAGTTATCGCATAGCGATCTTTGATACGCCTCAATACCATCGACGATATGCGTAACCTGACGATCGTCCTTTGCAACCAAATTTCGAGTTGTGCGAATGATGCTATCGTCCGACTGGATAATTTCCTCGGCATTCAAGTTCAAGTTCGATCATTATCCCTCGAATCCTTCACAACATCAATTTCCTCAATAAATTGATTGACATCCCTGAAGTTATCCCATACACCACTCAGGGATGAAGTCATTCAACAAATCCTCAACTTATCATTCGAATCAAAATTTACTTCTTCAAATTTTTCATTTGAACCATTCCTCGAATTTCAAGTACACTCATCTATATCGCATCGATATTATCGTCCCTCGATAGTACCCCTATCGATAGTCATCTCAATTTACTCAATCGAGTTCAACTAATTCTTGCTCGACACTATTCAATTCCCGCACTCGACTTTTCTAAGGTCGACGCAACTTTGGTGTATATGCCCAGTCCGACTTAGCCAACCGTGCTTACGCAAACCATCTTTTGTTTCTTGTCAAAAACTATTTTCCTATGTTTTACAAAAATAGTTAGACTTATAGTATGGACATTCCGTGGGACAATTGAGAGAGAGTGCACCAACGATATCAACTTGCGGAAGCAACAGAGTTAAAGAATTCAATCGATAGTCCAAGAACGTAAAGCCGTGCTCTGATACCATTATGTTACGCCCCGCTCTCGTAGGAGCGATCGTCCTTGCTAAGGCGTGATGCCGCACGAGCCTAGATTGCGCTTGTGCAAGACGGGTTCCATAACGACCGATTTCAGCGGCTGCGACGGGGTCGTCGCACAGAAGTCCCAAGCAGAGACATTGAATACTAGCATCGAAATTTAGAACAAATACAAGTTATTCAAAGAAGCTCTTTATTGATATTGAAACAACGATTACATTGGGGGCGCAAGGCCAAGATTACAATCACTCAAGCTAACTCTTCTTATATTTTACAAGTTCACTCAGCTCTCTCTCATCTCTCAATTATAAGTCTTGATCCAGCGAAAGCTTCGGAAGGCGATGTCTATACATTATGTCCCGTATAAGTCTTTAATCCATGCGGTCGCACGCTTCAAATTGCTAAGGAACTCTATGCCTCGATGCATCCAAGCGAGCTCCGCGCCACGAGCTTCTACCTGTGCCTGCACATGTAAACTAAGTAGGTGTCAGTACTCAACTGTACTGGTGGAATGAGCTCATCGCACACCCATACAAAACCAACACGTTAGATTTACTTTTGTGCAACTTAGTCTCCTTTATGATTGTCTTTCTACTCTTGCCTTAGGATCAATTTTAGGACCGACGCCTTGGCCTATTCTGTGTCTCTAGATCATCTCATGCTTACAATGACAACGTTAACTCCTACCTTGCCTCAAGATCCTTCTCATGCCAACAATGTTAACCTATCGAGTCGTGTTTGCCTTACGGCTTGAAATCAGAGACGCAACTACGCGATGAGGCTCCACTTCCGTGTGACCGTGCTACAAACCCTTATTGAGGCCGTGCCTCACAACTCAATGAGACTCGATCATATCGCCGCCTTGCAGCCCTTGCCGCCTCGCGGCCCTTGCTACTTTGATCACCAACTGACCCATCCACTTGTGAACTAAGGGTTACTTGACCAACTTTGCCTTATGGCGGTTTCCTGACTTAAACTCAAACAACTCAACCATAACCATACAACTTATATGCCGACAACACAGGACTCGACGCCACATCTCGTGTCGAAGCACGGTGTCTTTGTTGTAGCCAAATCTTAGGCCCAAAACATTATCTTCTGACCAAGCACGCATTCGACTCGACTCTTGATTCACTTCTTCTAATACTCGACTCAGTCCAAAGGCATATACGCGGATCGCCGCCCGTGCCGACTCATCTATATGGGGTCACTAGCATAACAAGCTATACCTGGACACGTAGCTTGTGATCGGCCGGGACCCTTCCAGCGTAAGGTAGCTAGCCCCCTGGAAGTCCCCGACTGACCCGGTGCTGTCGAGCCAGCACAGCTACCACCGTGTTTCCTTAGGCCGCATCGGTCCCGTGGCGCCACAGGTTGCCGTGCGGGGAAACTCTACCTTGTCGACAAGTTGTCCAATGATCATGCAAGACCCTTCACTCAAACTGACATCTCAACACAGTCATTATACTTTCAATGTTATCATCTCTTTCAAAACCAATATCAAACCTTCTATCATTTGAGACCCCTCTACGACCCACGGTCGTGAGCATTCTTTCTATCATTTGAGACCCCTCGATGACCCACGGTCGCGAGCATTCTTTCCATGTTACCATATCATTTCTTTCAACTCAATGCCTATTCGATAGTCATTTCTCCAAAACTCATTAAATCAACCGTGGTTCCTACCTTAATACTAGGTCCGTGCATCGCGCCTCAAACCGACTTCCGTTCTACGCGACGTTATCGCCTAAGTTATACTTTATATGACGGGCCTTGGGATCGTAGGACTATTTAACCTGACAACCGCAGAATGTGCGGGACAGCACTTGGAATGACTTAGGTCGACCGACATAACTTTGCCTAACTTACTCAAGCCTACAACTTAACGAGCAAAGGCCGCGTCAAGCCTTGCCTCGATGGAACGTACCGTGCACACGTTCAACTTTGAACGACCAAGTCATTTGGGTGCCTAGACTTATGGCACAAGCTGTGCAACGCAACTTAACTCATGGGGCAAGCCAAGGCTATGCCAAGCCTTGGATGACAGGACCGTGCATGCTTTATGAAATATTCATGCGGGCGACGCCTATGACTTAGGCTATGTTCATAACTTCGTCTACTCAACCAACTTTCCTTCTCCCAAGCCACGGGACGAAGGATCGAATGTCATTTTCAAAGCACGCCGTGCACCAACTCTAAGCCGACCGTTGGACCTTTTCATATTCTAACTCAATTCGACCCGTCGAAATTATTCTCTTTAGCTATGTGGATTCGTCTCTTTTATTATCAAGCCTACTTGTGCAATTTGAAATCATGTGTATTATTTAGGCTTGTCAATGGTAGACCGAAAATCCGTATCCGATCCGTATTCGAACCGAAAATATACAGAATTTTGGATACGGATACGGATTCGGATATCATATCGGATATTTATCGGATATCGGATGCGGATATGGTAAGTGTCATATCCGAACCAATAATATCCGAACCAATAATATTTAAATTATTTAATAAATTTAAAATGATATTTAATACAAATTATGTTTTTAAGCCAAAACTTATTGGAAAGTGTAGATAGTTCGAACTATGTTTTTGAGCCACTGTTAGTGGTTTAGATCGATACCATAGGGTTGAACTTAAATTTTCAACAACATATATACTATAATATATTTGTCATATCATATCTAAAGAGTTAAAATGTTTTGGTTGTCACCTTGCAAGTGGCTGAAAAACATAGTTTGAAGTATCTACCCGATCTAAACCAGCAAGGTGACAACCAAAACGTTTTAACTCATTTTTTCTTTCCTTTTTTAATATTTTTTTAGTAATCTTATTGGTTCGGATATTATTCGATGTCCGTTAAAACTATTGGTAATGGATATGGTAGCCAAAAATTATATCCGATCGAATATCGGATAGTTATCGGATATATCCGATAGTTAATGGTTCGGATATGGTAATGCCAATATCCGACCAATAAGCTACCATTGACAGGCCTAGTATTATTATGTGAAGGCAAATATGAGGCAAGTTCACCGAAACTACCCCACCTGAGCGATGTCCTCGAGTCGCCGTTGTAAGGCCAAGCCGAACGCCGTCGATGTTTTGATTCCTCCGATTGACTGAGCGGGACGGGGCACTACAACCAAGATAGAAATGGAGAACCATTGGAGAGCATTTTTTGTATGTATACAATTTCTATGTAGAAACTCTTCCAACTAGGATAGAAATCTCCTTAAAGTACAATGTCAAGTAGGATAAGAACTCAATTTTAGAAATCACCATTGGAGATGGTCTAAATACCAAAACCACAAAAAATAATAATAATATAATAACAACTAAAAGCAAAATCATAAAGTACTTTGTGTGATCTGTTCCTACAGTTTCCTCTCCTCGGGAGTGAGGAAAGCAAACAAACAAGGAATATATTAATAACATATTGATATATTAAGTAATATATTGAGGGGTAATAAATGGAAAGAGCATCAGTTGTCTCCTAAAAATCGAATAGAGTACTCTGTACTCAACTCTTTGCTTTTGTTGTTCCTTAAGCAATGAATAAATAAGGAACACCATCAGTAGAGAAGAGAGAGAATTTCAAAGTGAGGGAAAGTAAAAGAGAGAGCAAGAAGGAAAGGGGACGCCTTATCGAGATCGGTCGGCGGCGTTCCGTGCGGAGCGCGTGCCTGCACCGGCGCACGGAGATACCTGTCGGGGAGTCGCTGTCTGGCCAGAGGCGGGGATCTCTGCGGTAGCCACCGTGCACTCGCGTAGCGGATCTCGTCGGAGTGGCGGGGAGACCGAGCGCGGTCGACAGCCAGTTACGACGCCTCGGATATGAGGTAGGGAGATAGTGGCGCTCGGAGCGGTAACTGTGACGGATGTTGCCGGCTGGGAGGGGTAAGCGGTGGTTTGTTTATTTTTCCTTCTTGTTCTTTTCTCTGGGTGTGGTGGTTTTGATGATTGGTTTTTGATGGGTCTCCGACGATGGTGTCGACGGATGGGTTGTGGGTGCTGCAAATTTTAGTGGTGGTGATGGTGATGGTGATGGTAGTTCGACAAGGCGATGTACGGAGTGGTCGGGTCATGGAGAAGTGGGAGACAGTCGGGGCTATGCGGCTCGGGTGACCGAGAATGCAGCGACAATAACGCCTCGAGGTGCTGGCTTGGGTGGTGTGGTCGATGGCCGCAGATGGTGTGTCAAGTTTTTTTGTGGGGGCGCCGACTGGCAGCGGCAGGGGTAATGGCGTGGAGATGGTGGTTGTAGCGGTGGTGGTGGTTCAGGCGATGGTGATGTGGTGGTGGCTATGGTGGGTCAGTTGTCGAGGGTGGTGGTCTGGGCTCGGTCGACAGGAAGGCAGGGCTGGGCGTTTGGTTATACTGGTGGTTGGTGTCGTCGTTGGCGGGTTGGCAGGAGGAATGGCAGGGGAGAAGATGAGGGTGAGGAAGTATTGGTGGTGTCCGAGATTGTCGGACACGAGAAAAATATGTATTTGTACAAAATAGAATAATATAGTGGAAGGAAAATGCGACACGGACATGATACACCATTCTTGTAGAGAATTTGGTTTGTAGAATTTTATGGAGGAGAACAAGGGAGCCTCTCCTTATATAGGAGGTAGAGACTCCTATCTGGATATGGATTGTGATTCATTTAAATTCCCTACTAGATAAATATCACATCTAATTTGAAATATTTTAATCAAATCCAAATAAAAAAATTCTATTTGTATAGATAGTACCTTTAGCTTAAACTATTTAAAAAGCGGTAAGATAATTTCAATTTAAACTACCATATTAATTAAACATTTAATCAAACAAAAATTTTAAAATATCTTTTTCGAATAATAAATTAATGATAATATTAAATTTCGAAAATTGAATTATATATACCTAAATTAATCTTTATGTGGCACATAAATATTTACATAATCATATTTTTTTTTCAAATAACCAATAATATAAAGTAGTCTTTTATAATAAGGTTTAACAATTTCGACATGACTCGTTTAAAAGTTTTAAGCCAATAGAAATATATACTATTTTCTTCTATCAAGAAATCTTTTAGTAAAACCCTTGTAAAGAAGAAGAAAAATATATATACTACCTCGCAAACTCGCCCGCGACGCACAAATACGAAAAATGCTATTTACACACGACCTATAAATACGAAGTACGAAGAAAATACCAAATTTATTTAAAAAAAAATCGTAGTAGAAATTTTGGGGGTTTATATTTGCTCAGGAGATCAGGCGAGTACATTCTCTGATTATTTTCATCATGATAGTATCTATATTACCTGCTCTAGACTACTTTACTTGATACTGACACATTGTTAACACAGATTGGTACTATATGGATCTTGTCTCAAGATGTTATCCCCTTACCGGGTATATCGGGTATTTCATATTCATGTACATCGTGTACTCCTTGTATTCGTATTATTCATGTACTCACATGTGCTCTCATATACTCTCATGTGCTCATATGTGCTTCATGTTCAAACTAATAATCGTGTATGTAACATAACGTGATCGGATCCTTGTGTATTAATTGGGTGGGGGAGTAGAAGTGGTTATGTAATTAAATCCCCTAGTGTACTCATGTATATGTCGATTATACCCTCACGAATAATGGAGTTACCGTAGAATACTCATGTACAACCTAAACCAATCACATAACTGTCTTGTGCTCTAAATCACTTATATTATTATAGTTTATATATGTTCTATATTCTATTCATGTTCTCAATTTCTTTATATGTGTTTCATATATCCTGTATTTCCATTACAGTATGTCATGTATCTTATTTTATTGTTAGTTCTATATTTTCTACCATGCAATGGAACTGTTTTCAGAGTTATGTACTTCGCTATAATCCTGACTAGATACGTTGATAAAATTTTACAAAGAACTTGGAGGATTTTTGCACCACTTACTATGGCGTGGACTTAGACGATACTTGCGACCTGGATCACCAGGAGGATCCAGCTAGCCTAGAGGAGATAGCATAGTGTCTAGATTAGACTGCTAGGACATTTATCTGGATTTGTCTCCAGCTACTTTCTGATATGTTATTATTTCATATACTCTGTGTGATGTGTTGATAACACTTAGACTTATTTCTATTCTGGTTTGTGTCACACTTGGACTTTCTATATATTTTTATATAGTGATGTTTTTCCTCCTGCTATTTGTGATTGAGATGTATCTTTCTGAGATTGTCCTCCGTATGGAGAGTATATACTTGACGGGTACTTATATTATGTTTAGTTGCTATTGAGACCTAGGACATCATTCTACCGCCGACACTGCGGTGTAGGCTGGACGTACCCACGATATCGTACCCTTTCACCGGGTGCGATCGTGTCACGCCCCAGAACCAGAATACTGGAGAGCGGGGGCAGACATAGCCAACTACGTATAATGAAATGGAATCCATCTCACCATACGGTCACGGTTGTCTAGATATGTGAGGGTTTATCTACAAGCCATCAGTCTCTTAAGGTCATAAATTATCCTATTGTCTCAATCTCAACCAACTAATAATAATCACAAGATATCAGATCACCAAATATACAATTGTAAGGCATCCCAAACATTACATATCCAGATGTTCATGAAGCTAGTCGTACAAAATGTAAGGACTAGCAAGAGTTAAGTCATACATGATCAACCCTAGGATTTGTTAATCATGTTTACAGCCCGTAGGCAGACAGTAAGTAAAGTTGCAAACGAGCTAACACTTGCTCGGCGGCTAAACGTCTCAAAAGAATAATTTTTACAATAAAGTGGGAGAGCCAAAAATAACCCACTCGTTGCCCTGGTTACGCCTGGTGGTCACCATCGGGCTGGAAGACAGGTAGATCCTTTGCTGCTGCTCCGGTATCTGGCCATACAAAACCAGCTGGGTCAGACCCCAGAAAGAGCAAGTGCCACAAAGAAGGCCATGAAATAAGAACAAAAGCCAGCAATCAGCACAAGAAAAATGTAATATCTAAAACTAATGAAAACAGGCCAGGATGATATACGACGAGATAACCATGGAACTATTCCGATAGCTAGGTTACAACCCGTAAACCAAACAAGGACCGGGGTTGTAACCCTTCATCTGAACAGAGCTTGGTTTCCCACCATTTATCGGCAAGATAATAATGTAAAAAAATCAAGACAGGAAACAATCTTGTACTGGATCAAGACATGCCCGGACTGGTTATACTTCATTCAATCAATCACGGCCAAGCAGATACTACGGCTTACTACTTTAACTAACTAGGGTTATCACAGGCCTAATTACTAACAAGATGTAGTGAGATTGTTCCACAGTCACAAGCCCTGCAGACCATCCAGGCTACCCAGGTCGAAAGTTAGGGGTTGAATTCAGGTGGGTACATCGCCCGGGAGACAAATGTACCCTTAGGTGACTTAGAGGGTGCAACACTCGACGGTGTGCTGGAAATGCGCCCTACTCGACGGCAGGCTACAGATCCCAAGAGCGCCCAGGTAACGGGATTGCCTGTAGCTGTGTCATCTCTTCATGACTACTGTGTTATTCTAGTTATTACCCTTAATCTATTTTAGTAGGAGCTCCTGACCGTGGTACTCAGGAGTCCCATCCTAGACATGATGCAAGACATGACAAGTGGATTTAACAAACAAGCAAGAAAGAACCACCCACGGTGTCAAGGCAGGTCAAGTTAGGTTATCAAGTCATGTCAAGTCAGGAGTGCGCCGCCACAGGCCACTATCAAGTCATGTTGGTCATGTCATGAGTGCACCACTACGGGTCACTGTCATGTTATGCTAGTTCCTTACCATACTAAGCCATGTACAATAGTCATTCCAAACATATTAAGTAAAATCAAGTTCATGACAAAAGGCGTAAGGATATAAAATGGGCATAAAATATCTAATAAATTATCAATATACAGGGTCATAGAAAAGCCAAGCTTAAAGAAATAAAACCAAAACTCCAAGGGCCAAGGGCTAAACAAGGGGTCAGGGGAGCAGCGTACGAAAAGTCACGCACGCTGAAAGAGCCGCGTACGTGAAAGTCGCGCACGCTACAGAGCAGTGTGCGTGAAAAGTCACGCACGCTCAAGGAGCAGTGTGCGTGAAAAGTCACGCACGCTCAAGGGAGCAGCTGCGTAAAAAGTCACGCACGCTCAAGGGAACAGTGTGCGTGAAAAGTCACGCACGCTCAAGGGAACTGTATGCGTGAAAAGTCACGCACGCTCAAGGGAACAGTGTGCGTGAAAAGTCACGCACGCTTAAGGGAACAGTGTGCGTGAAAAGTCACGCACGCTCAAGGGAGCAACTGCGTGAAAAGTCACGCACGCTGAAGGGAGACACGCTTCCAACAGGAAGCGTACTCAAGTCTGCGTACGCAGCACTAAAGAGCGCGCGTAGCTCAGTGTACGTAAGCTAAACAGCTCTGCACACTGCTCATTGTCTTCTCCAAACAGCAAGAACACCATGGCTGAACCCAAAACTTCAAAACAACATAACTTGGTCATCCGAACTCCAAATCCGGATTTCCAAAGTTCCAACTTGGGTGAAACTGAAGGCTCTTCCACATGGAAACATCAAAACCCATGAAAATCCAACTTAAAAAGATCAAACCATGCAAAATCCAAAAATAGAAAAACTTAGATCTAGGACAAAGGAAGCTCCAAATCATAAAATAACAAGAACTAATGTTGATCACCATGTCCTAAACTAGCAAATGGACAATTAAAATGGTGTTCTCATGTGGTGGCAAGGTGCACTTGCCTAAGGTTGGGTGAGTTGTGTTGAGGAAGGAGAAGAAGAAGAAGAAAGAAATGGAGGTTATGAATGAAGAGAGAGAGAGTTAGGTGGGTTTTAATGAGGGTGGTTGTGGTGGGGATGAGGGTGGAGTGTAGGGCTAGGGTGATCCATCACAAAACTGAACCAAACCGAACCATCCCCAATAAAACCGAGCCAAGCCCAAAACCCAAAATATGAGAAATACCAAAATTCCACAAGTTAAGAAAATAAAAATACATGCCAAAATCCAGATACGAATAAAAATACGAAATACGGGAAATACGGAAAATGAGGGTGACAACTCTACCCACCTTAAAAGAATTCCGTCCTCGGAATTTAATCAAGGAGCTAGAGATTGCCATGACAAGCTACGCTAAGCACAGGCAAGTACACTAAGCAATTCAATCATACAATCATACAATGCAAGCAAGGAAGGATAAACGTAAGGCATAAGAAAGACATTATACCTCACGAGTCAAACAGGTAGGGATATCGCGATCGGATGTCATCCTCACACTCCCACGTTTGACTCTCCCAAGGAGCGATGAACTCAAGCAACATGAACTAAACTGATATTCTTGCACTTGAGGTCTCTCCCCTTGGTCAAATAGGGACACGGGCCTTTCCTCATACGAAAAGGTTGGTACCAATAACCAGTTTTGAATGACCTAGGATATGGCTCGGGTCCGGGATGTACCGTTGTAATTAGGACACATGAAACATGACACGTGTCCCACATAACAACGGCGAAAAGCAAGACAATAGGACACAGATACCTCTCTGCCGATGCTGGATCTGGGCCTGGGCCAGGGCGAACTGCTGAGGCCTCTGCTGCTGGAAGGCCTGGGCCTGAGTCGGCAATGGCCTCGGAGGCTGGTACTGTTGCTGGAACACTTGGGCCTGAGGCGGCAAGGGCCTCGGCACTGGGTACTGTTGCTGCTGCTGGACTGGTACTGGAGCTGGTGCTGGTCCCCTAACCGAGGGACTAGATACTGTCGGTGCTGAATCAACTCTGAAAGGGCAGGACCCTACCCTATGATCCGGTGCCCCACACAATAAACACAATCCCAACGCCTTACGACATTCCACTACCACGTGTCCAGGCTTCCCATAATAAGTACAACCCTCAGCGGAAGGCTGTGCTTGCTTCTGTTTCTGCTGAGGATACGTCGAGGTTGAGTGCTGCGACGTAACTGAGGTTGCTTGCCTCGGAGTTCCAATAGTCAAAGCCCTAGCTGTCGAGGCTGGTGCTGAAGACTGATTCATCTGACTATGGGACCGCTTCCGACCTCCAGTCCTGTCCACTATTCTCTGGGAGGTATACTCGTGCCTCCTCGCTGCTCGCAAGACGGCATCAAAAGTTCTATGCTCGAACTGCTCTACTGCCAATATGATCTCCAAGTGGAGCCCTTGCTGAAATCGCTGTGCTCTGTCTAGCTCGGTTGCCACCAAGGTGGGAGCAAACCGACTCAACCTTGAAAACTCGGCCGCATATCCGTCGACCGTCCTGTTCATCTGCCTGAGATTACTAAACCTGGTCTGCAGGTCATATCTAGCCACTGCGTCGAAGTACTTGGTCTGAAACATATCACTGAATACCGCCCACATGACAGGCGTACCCAAACTCGCTGCTTGCATAGCCCACCAGCTGCGGGCTAGATCTAGTAGCTGCAGGCGCACCACTGCCACCTTCTCTGCTTCAGGGGTCCTGGCTGCCTCCAAGATAACTTCAATGTCCTGTAGCCAGGCATCTGCAGCAATATCATCCTCGGTGCCGTCGAAGAATGGAGGGTTCAGGCGCTTGAAGTTGTTGACCGTACTGTTCCGTCGGGGTCCACTTCTATTCAGAGCATCTTCTACTGCCTGGTGCAAGGCATCGCCTCTACGATCTTGGGAAGCTAACAATGATCTGATAAGACCCACCAAAGTGCCATCATCAGGATCTGCAGGATGGACTGGGGGCACTGGTTCTCCAGAAGGCATGGCTCGAGAGGCGGTTTCTGAGGACTGATCTTGATCTTCTTGCTGTTGCTGGGCTGCTGGCTGAGCTCCTTCTGGCTGATCAACAGGAATGGTGCCACTGAAGCAATGACATCAGGGAAGGACCAAGATAGAACAATGATGCAAGCATGTTATCAACTCAGGGATCCAAGGAGATAAGAAGATACGAGTGGAGATCAAGGGCGAGTACAGATTGAGACATCTATCTGGTAAACTCTCACATTTCTTGATTGACAAGACCTGCATGGGCCACCACTGATCGTGACAGGAAGATACAAGCAAGAGACAATAACCCAGACACGCAATCACCATATTCTACACAGTCACTATTGGAGTCCTCAGTTACATCATACATGCAGGTCTATGAAGACAAATCTGGTAAAATGACTTCATACATGCCAGATATAGGTCTCCAAAGACAAATCCGATAAAATGACTACATACATGTAAATTATACATATGCTACATAAAGAAAGTCTATCCTTCCTTCATAAATCATCTGATCCATGAGTGCTAACCTTCATGTCCTCACCTAATATGTCAACTATCCCGTCAGAATTGAGTAACTACAAGCAATAATAAACTCAATAAAAATAAAGCTGAAAAAAGACATAATATTCATGTCGAATGTAACAATGAAACATACATGGCGAATGTAACAATGCTAAATCTAGAGAAAAGTCCAGGAACTCAGTGGGACGTATGTAGCAAGACATAATATACATGTCGAATGTAATTGTAAAACATGCAAAAAGGAGACAAGTAATATATGTAACAATTATAGACTGTGTGACTCAAGTCAAGATTATTTTCATGTGTTGACGATCCATATGAATTTGGCTGACTTGTGACTCAAGTCTAATGAAGTTAGGTTTCTTAACCCCATGAATAGGAGTTAAGGGAATTTCTATTGTGTGCTCTTCATTAGGGTTCAAGTGAGTTTTCACCACCATTCTAGGTGTTCTACATGCTCTTAGGTTCTTCGACTTCAGGATACATAGTTTCTTAGGAGCGTCATCTTCTCCGTCAGTGTTCGAGATTGTCTTGTCGATGGAAACAATCATTATTGGTGAGAGATTTTTTGTAAGGGATTGTGGTTTTATTTGAGCGTCTTCTATTATATCTTTATTTTTCTTGAGAAACGTAAGTGATCAACTCTTATGCCACGTTTGGTTTGCGAACACAGAGCCTTAGAAAAGGAAAATCATTTATCTTTTATATTTGGATGTTAAAGGAAAGGAGCATGAAAGAAAAATAATTTCCAAAGGATTGAAAAAAGGAAGAAAAATGGTTCCCCACAATAGGGGTGTGCATCGGTCGGTGGTCGACCTATTTGGTCACAACCGAAGTCGAACAGAAGTTAATCGGTTTGAAAATAAGCAAAACCGAAAACCAACCAACTGGTTGGTTCGGTTTTGAAACCGACCGACTTGGTTCGGTTTGGATCGGTTTGACTTAGTCGATTTTAATCACAGAAAAAAATGGACTGTCATTAATTTTTTGCATACTGATGCTTATTTTGTTGTGTGAAACTTCAGTCATCACAGAAAAAAAAAGGGAATAAGTGTCAATCAATGACAGGAAAAAAATTTCTATGCATTCAACCAACAACAGCACAGCAGTGATGGAACATAAAAATGTGCATTCAACAAACAGCAGCTTCAGCTTGCACTTTGCAACATTGCACATCAATTTGTAATAGTAAAATTTGAGCCCCACTCCTCTTTGAGAGAGAGAGAGATAGGCTCTTTCAAAGTGTGATGTTTGTTGTTGAATTTACCAAATCGGTCCAATACCCAAGTAAGTTAGTAATCCAACCCTAATTATTTAACCACCACATAGGGTTTGGTTCGGTTAAGTTTTAAATGGTTTTTGGCATAACCAAACCGTGAACCGAATCGAACTGGTCGGTTTTAAAAAATTTGCAGCCGAGCCAAATCGCAAACCATCGGTTCGGTTTTGTTTGGTTCGATTTGACTTAATTGTGCACAGTCCTACCTCGCACACACTTCAAGGATTCACTTTTTCTGCCAATTTTTTGTATTTATTAAAAAAAAAATTAGGACTAAATTATCAATGCTCAAATATGTATTCTTACTATTTCCTGAACTTTCCAAATATCGAAAAAATTGATTATGATGGAAGTTACATATTTTCAAATGAAAGAAAACAAAAAGTAAAGAATTGATCTTCTTTCCTTTCCACCAACTAAACAATCGAGGCCTTAGGATAAAGGAGTTAACATAATCATTATAATTACAATCCTTGCTAATGAAATATTAGAAACAGACCTAAGGGGAAAAAAAAAGTCTTTTCTATCGTAAGACATTTTTTTTTTCCTTGGGGCTGTTTCCAGAAAATTAATTAAATTTATAGGGTATAAGAACTATTCTCTTACGGGTCCACTTCTGGGGACAGGACCAGACGTTAATCGAGGTTTCGGGCAGGAGGACCGGTCAGGCTTCAATTGCTAAGAAATTAATACCAACATGCAGTACCAAGCAAAATATGCAACTAAATCTCCAAAATTAAATTCAAAATAACCCCTTACTATGCACTTGGTCCCACCATACCTAACGTCTACAAACTGTAACTGAAATAGTACAATATAATCTCCCCACCGTATCTTCCTTTGTGCATGCACTCTCTCTCTGTGTTGTGCTTCGCGGCAGATCATTGGAGCAATGGGAAAGCGGAGGAGTGGGCGGTGGGAGCCGGTGAACGCCTCCATCGGGTGGGTCGAGAAGCAGTCGATGAGGGTGAAGATGTTCCTCGGGGTGGCGGCAGTACTCCTCGCCTTGGTGGCATTGAAGCTCTTCATCCGCGACAGGGACTACTTCTACATATTCTCGGAAGCCGTTCACGGCGTAGGGATCATTTCGCTCGTCTACAAACTCACACGACAGAAGAATTGCTCCGGTAACGCTCCTTTTCTTTTCTTTCCTTTCTTTTCTCTTCTTTTTCTTGAAATACTTCTTTGTAGCGTCTCCAAATGAAAGAAGACATCTTGGTTAATTAGCACCTACCTCGCAAAGACACCAACACGACTCTAATTCGGACACGGCTATAAAGAATTACATCTATTAAATATTGGCATGTTTTACTATCTTTTAGAATGTTTATGTTGTGTATGACACATGTGTGACACGTACATCGCACACAAACACCCTATTTTGAATTGTTCGTCTTTTCCTAGTTTAGCACTGTAGCAAAAACGAACAAGAACCATAATTAATTCTTGGGCATGTTTTGTTTGTATCTCACATCTGGTAGAGCATCTGGTTGGCACAGGGCCAGTCCTTAGGGGGAGTATCCTGTGTGGCTGCACAGGACCCCGAAGCAGGGGCGGCCCTGGCCCAGGGCAGGCCGGATGACGGTTCAGGACCCCCTGATGAAAGGGAACACCAGTATGAAACTATCTACAATAGAATTATACATATCATGTGTCAATATTAACAAAAAGCATTGTGGAGTCCAACCTTGAAAAGTCTACAAATAAGAAGATACAGACTCCTTACAGACTTCTCACAAATCCAAACTGAATCACCACAACTACTTGGACGATAAAAATAGATTACATACTCCCGAAGAACAAATAATAATGAAAGAAATTACCCTAAAAAAATCTCTACTCCGAAGTAGCCATAATCTCTCACTCTTTCCAAAAGTTATAAAGTCTCAATTAGGTTTGGTCTTTATCTCTGGTAGATATGATGATAGTTTTTAGGATTAGAAAATACCTATATATACTCTCTATAAACCGAAGCAAATCTGGACTGTTTGATAGGATCTAATAGTGCAGATAAAACATCAAAAATTGGGTTCAGCCTGACAAAACTGAATTTGAACCGAATTCAGTTAGCCTATGCCAAGAAGTTCTGTTGGAGTTTGACAGAACTTGGACCGAACTCGGTATGGCCCAAATTCGGACCAAACTCGGTCTGTCCTTGACAGAATTCCTGCCTTCAGCTCCCCGAGCTTCTCTGACACAGGGATAACGCTCGTCGCATACACTCCCTGAGATTCTCAGACACATTGATAACGTTCGTCGCACTCTGGGGTGTTCTCTACATAGGTTGGGAACCCCACCCAACTCCAACACATCTCCCCCTTTCCAACTAGATAAAGGAGCTCGTCATACCTCCTGCAATACACAAACTTTCCTCTTTATAGAACTTTCGTGAGCATATATGCTCCATTGTCCTCCTTGTGAACCTTCTCAAGCGTCGCGTCCTTTTGCCTTAAGCACTCGTATCCAATGATAGCAGGTTGCAATATGCTTGGACTGACTATGAAATGTCAGATTTTTCCAAGATAGATAGTACTCTAGCTATCACAAAGTAAAATGTACTGCTCTTGCCTAAGCCCAACTTCTTGTAGAAACTTCTTTATCCACAATAGCTCCTTGCTAGCCTCTGTTATCATAATGAACTATGCCTCTGTCGTAGACAAGAAAACTCACTTTTGTAACCGCGACTGCCACGAAACTGCTCTACTAGAAATATTACAACGTAGTCCAAAGTTGATCTTCTCGTGTCTAGATCTCCAGCAATATTAGCGTCAATATAAAAAATCACCTTTGGCTCGTCGCCACCAAATTAAAGCTCTCAATCAATAGTACCATGAAGGTATCATAGAATCTACTTGACCGTACTCCAATGTACCCTCTCTGGATTGGAAAGATACCTACTAACAATTCTAACTGCTTGAACAATATCTGGCCTCATATACACCATAGCATACATGAGAGTCCCATAGCTAAAGCATACGAAACCCATTCTATATATTCTTTTTAGTCTCGGTAGATGGACATTGCTCTGCAATAAGATTAAAGTGAGCTGTAAGGAAGTTGTTCACTTTCTTTGATCCGTCCATCCCGAAACGTTGATCCGATAAATGTACTTTTTGGGGGGACAAATAAAACAACTTGGACTCTCTCTTGACTGATCTTCATTCCAAGAATAATTGTCGGCGTTACCAGATCCTTCATAGAGAAGGTCGTATCCAGTTGGTGTTAACTCCACTATCATGGTGGCATTTCGACCCACCAACAACATATCATCCAAATAGAGCAATAAAATAATAAAGTCATCCTCGACAACATACTTTACGTAAACACAATATTTTGAGTCATCCGTGCATAACCATGCTCTCCCATTAACGACTTAAAATTTTTGTACCACTGCCTCGAAGCATGCTTCAAACCATACAAGCTTTTCTACAACCGACAGACTAAATATGACTTGTCCTGCTTATGTAATCCCTCTGGCTGCTCCATGTATAATTTTTTCTCTAAATCACCGTGGTAGAATATCGTCTTCACGTCTATCTGATCAACCTCTAAGTAAAAACTGGCTGCTAACGCTAGCACTACCCGAATAGATGACAACTTGACAATCGACAAAAAAATCTCATCAAAATCTATGCCCTTCCGCTAACTGTAGCATTTAACTATTAGCCTCACTTTATATCGAGGACGAGTATCATCTTCTATCTGCTTCACTCTAAATACTCATTGATTCTTCAAAGTCTTCTTGTCCTTTGACAACCCCACTAGCTTAGAAGTGGAGTTTGCATGTAAGAAACTCATCTCCTCATGAGTAACCTACATCCACGCATGCCTGTATTCGTCTTCCATTGTCTCTGCGAAGCTTTCAGGTTCTCCCCCGTCAGTCAATAACACATATATAGTCATCTGGTGAATACCTCATGGATGGTCGACACTCTCTTATGCTCCTCCTCAATAGAACCTTTGATGTTGTCTTTATACCGACAACCATATTCCCTTCAGAAATTGCCTTCTCGGCATGCTTTCCTTCCGAGAGTCGCCCTGACCACCATTAGTAAGATGATGATCAAGGTTGGGAGCATCTTCATGTATTGGCTCCCCCTATAATTTAATTCTATGCAACCACCTTTAGAAACAGTTCAAAGAGTGATGACTCTAACTCAGGCAATTCCTCAGCCTCAAAATCCTGAGTGCTGGTCATAATCTAATCCTTGACAAATACCACGTCCCTGCTTCTAAAGAGCTTTCTTTCCACCGGGTCATAAAGTCTATAGCTAAACTCATCCCGACTATAGTTTACAAAAATGTACTGATCTCATTTTCAGCTCAAGTTTGGATCTCTCGTCCTTCGGCATGAAGGCCTTACAACCAAATACTCTAAGGTGACTTTATGATGGCTCCTTGCTATAGCATACTCTATCAGGCACATCACCCTACAAAGGAGCATTAGGAGATAAATTAAAAACATAAGCAACAATATTGAGAACCTCACCCCAACAACTACTCAGTAAGTTTGCTTCTGACAACAAATACCATATCCTTTCCATTAGTCATGTTCATACACTCTGCTACACCATTGAGATGAGGTGTCTTTGGCGGAGTCTTCTGGTGTCGAATCCCTTACTATTTGTAGTAAGCATCAAAGGGACCATGTACTCATCGCCATTGTCGGACCAAATACACTTCAACTTCTTACCCGTCTCCTTCAACATAGGCCTGAAACTCTATGAAAGTAGGGAACACCTAATCCTTAGTCATTATAGCATAGATCCAAACTTTCCTAGAACGATTACCAATAAAAGTTACAAATAAGAAGACTACTAATAAATTTTACCTTCATTGGATCGCAGACATCCGAGTGAACTAACTCGAGCAACGTCGGCTCCCTTGAAGATGGGTGACTTTGGAAAGAAACCCTATTTTGCTTTCCAGCCAAATAGTACATGTACTTATCCAATTTTCTAAACTTGAGTCCCATAATCACTGTCATGTTCAACAAGTAGCTTATTTCCTTCTCGCTGGTATGGCTAAACCGTCTGTGCTAAAACTCGGTAGACGCATCACTGCCTGCATTCACCTTTTATGTCCCCTATGTGCTTCCTTCCATATAATAGAGACCCGCTTCCTCGGGAAATTATCATCAAACCTCTAGAAGCTTCCACTGACCGTTTTCGAAGGAATTGCAGAATTCCTCATTATCCAACTTTCCAGCTGGCACCAGGTTAAAACGGATATCAAGGATATAATGAACAATTTTGAGAATAAGAGTTGCACTTGTCTTTGTTCTCAAATATATATCTCCAATAGCAACAACTTTTGATTATCTCCGTGGTTAATCTTCAACACTCCACAGTCTCTTGTTGTGTAAGTAACAAACAATGCCTTATTATAAGATATGTGTGTTGAAGCCTATGAGTCCATCAGTCAAAAATTATCATTGCAGGTTAGGTTCATGACTACCTCATCACCCATAATAATCATGTCACCTCCATGTGCTGAGGCGCCGATGTTGTATTCTTACTATTCTTTTCCTTGTCGCCCTTTCTTCATTCTAAGCGAAATAGTTTCACTAAATGTGGTCCTTCTTGTCACAATGGTAGCACTTGGAATCCTTGTACTGATGCTTGGACTTTCCTCTACTCTTGTCTCTGCCACCGGTCGGACCCTTTCTTAACTCCTGCCACGACTCCCTGAAACAAGCGCCTCTTAATGAGATGTAGATGATGTTGGCATATTGATTTTGATATATTGACTATAATTAACCTTCATACTGTTTTAGTTCTATTCCTTTACATATACGTAATGAAATACTCATAGCTACAAGGAAAGACATTTTTCCAACATTTATAAATGAAAGCATAGCCAATAAATCGCACTCAAAGAATACTGAGATGATAGCAAAAGTATTTAATATCAAAAGCTCGACTGGGTTCCTAAAGTGTCTGTAAGTATCTAGGAAATCTTGTACACACTTATGCTTCGATGACAAACTAAAAGCTAAAACCTTTCCATCATTAAGCAAAGTATGTTTGAAAGAGAGGAAAATCCGAAGGATTTTCTCGGAGATCCGACAGATAATCCGAACTGAGACAATAAGTATTTGTTGGATCAATCAGATCATCTTTCGGATATCCACCGACTTCCGTCGGATAATCTGAACTGAGACATCAAGTATTTGTTGGATCATTCGAATCTCCGTAGATCTCCGTCGGATCATCCGAACTGAAATAACAAGTATTTGTTGGATCATTCGGATTATCTTCGGATATCCGCAAATTTTTGTCGGATAATCCGAATTGCCTTGCTGGCTATTTCGAATTCAAATCCAACGACCAGATGTCAGAGCATTTAATGCATCCAACGGCTATATTTCTATCCGTTACTATTGGGTCGAAGAATCAGTCAGATTTCTTCGGACATCCGTCGGATTTCCTCGGACATCCGTCGGATAATTCGACTCTGTGCAGGAAATGCCTCATGCTCTTCGATTTGTATAAATAGACTTTCTCTTTCTTCATAAATGCTTATCTACTTGAGCCTTAAATTTTTTAGCTACCAAAGAGCTCCACCATAACTCTATAAAGCTTTCATTTGTCATCCACAAAAGTGTTAGAATTATTTCAATGAGTTGTAACCTAGATCTTCCAAGTGTTGAAGAAAATCGAAATCTTTTCTCTTGTGTTTGTTGAAGTTGACGAGACTTCGGATAAAAACTCATGTGTCAAAAGTTAACGAGCCTTCAGATAAAAACTCGTGTGTAAGAAGTTGACGAAGCTCGTGTTGTACTATTTACTCAAATAGTAGATTAAAGCCAGAGAGAGTTCTGGGACTGGAGTACCTCACGGGAGGATACAAGGATACATTGAGTGTTTGATTCTCTCTATCTTTTAAATTATTATTTACCTTGCTTATTATTGTTGGTAATTATTTTATTACTCTATTCACTCCCTTCCTTCTAGGATTCTACAATTGGTATCAAAGCCTAGTCTCTTTATTTGGGCTTACCTCCTTAGAGTGATCAATGGCCAATAACCCTAGTCTCTCATTCGATAATGAGGGACACTCCACAAATAGACCTCCTTTATTTGATAGAACCAACTATACTATTGGAAGATTAGGATGAGCATCTACTTAAAATCCCTAGATTTTGATCTATGGGTTTGTGTTGTAAACGATATCCCTAAATCTTCCATAGTTTTTAAGGAAGTAGTTTCGGAAACACTTATGGCAAAAAAATTAGAAAAAGACAAGAAGGTTCTTAGTCGGGATGCAAAGGCTATGAAAACACTCTATTGTGCTATCGATAGCAATGAATTCAATAGAATCTCCAATTGCAAAACTTTCAATGAAATATGGAAACTTTTAGAAGTCACACACGAGGGGACATCTCAAGTAAAAGAATCTAAGATTAGTAGACTCAATTAAGAGTACGAATCTTTTAAGATGAAATAAGATGAGTCTATTACTTTCATGTTTACTAGATTCTTTGATATAATTAACCCTCTCTCTTCTCTTGGTAAAAAATATCCCACTCATGAGAAAATTCGAAAGAATCTCAGAGGACTTACTAAAGGATGGAATCTCTGTCACGACCTGTACCCTTTTTTTTCGGATACGAGACGTGTCCAAGCCAGCCTACGCCGCAGAGTCGGCGGTAGAACGCTGTCATGGCCATGCTGGTCCAAAATCACAAATAATGCTCATTCATAAAGATTAATTCAATTTAAAATATTCACAAGTTTACATTTGCAAAAAATATACAAACTTGTACAAATATTGGAATGACTACGACTCCGTTATCTAGCTAGTTTCTAGGCTTTTGTCTGCAAGTACACCCGAACTCCCCATGCTAAGTGAATCCATGGCTAACCTAAAAAATATTGGTTTCCACTCAGGAATGGAACGAGCACAATTTACTGAATACAATTTCAATAAATGAAAATGACTATACAACAGAGGTTAGGCATCAATTATATGTTTTTGAAAATAAACAGAAAAGACGAAAAATCAATAGCAATAGACAAAATACCCTTTCCCAATATTAGAAGTACCTTTGATATGTGATCAGTCTGGGACACTACACTACGAGGTCTACGAGGTTTACTTGCACAAAAAATAAACAATGTCGACGAGGTCTACTTGCAGAAATTAAACAATGTCTACGAGGTCTACTGCATAAACATAAACAATGTCTACGAGGTCTACTGCATGAAAATAAACAATGTCTACGAGGTCTACTACATGAAAATAAATAATGTCTATGAGATCTACTGCATAAAAATAAACAATGTCTATGAGGTCTACTGCATAAAAATAAACAATGTCTACGGTCGGATCAAACATCCTTGGTACTTCTCATTTCCGACTCAATAATTTATAATAGAATATAAAATCACATAACAAATGGTCAATCAATGAAATATAGTGAAAATTAATATCGAAATACAGACAATAAACTGTACTCGCCTGTGGTCCTTTGCTGGTGAAATCGGTAATTCAAACACTCAGTGTGCCACAATAGTCAAAACCCGTACAATAGTCTCCGTAAGCTGAAATAGACATTACCAACGTTCTTAGAATAGTCAAATTAGCTAGGATTGCCTGTCCTTAAATTCAATTCTGGACACAAAGGCAAAATGGTAATTTTGGGTCAAAACAGTGTCCGCCGTTGGACCCGCTTTGCACCGAAAAGCGTACCAGGGTCAATATCTCTAAAGTCATCAAACTACATGTCTACAAATTCGTTTTAATGATACGAACCCAGCCGTATGTCCAAAGTTAGATGTTGGCAGCCCGTGCACAAAATCGCCCGTTGAGTCGGATCGTGGGACCCGCAAAATGGCGATCTACTCAACTGTCTCAGAATCGGACCAAACTTGACATACAGTACCAGAAAAATGATATGGTCCTGTTGGCGCAAGTTTCGTCTCGATCTGATGAATGTGCACAAAGTAATTGAGAAATTTACGGTGAATTTCGACGGATACGCATCAAATTCGTCGCACACACGCGACCAATTTGAATTCCGTCAAAGCCCACACATCCACGAAGATGTTACGCAACTTTCGATGCTTTCGGTTCGCATCCACGTTGTCACGCCCCAGAACCAGAATACTGGAGAGCGGGGGCGGACACAGCCAGCTACGTATATTGAAATAGAATACATCTCAACTATACGGTCACGGCTGTCTAGATATGAGGGTTTACTACAAGCCAGCTGTCTCTTAAGGTCAAGCCTATTGTCTCAATCTCAAGCAATTAACAGAGTTACAAGATATCAGAGCATCAAATATATATATATAAGGCGTCCCAAATATTACATATTGGATGATCATGAAGCTAGTCGTACAAAATGATAGGACTAGCAAGAGTTCAGTCATACATGATCAACCCTAGGATTTGTTAATCATGTTTACAGCCCGTAGGCAGACAGTAAGTAAATGTGCTTCGAGCTAACAGATGCTCGTCGGCTAAACGCCTCAAAAAAATAAATTTACATATAAGTGGGAGAAACAAAAAGGAAAACCCACTCTTGGCCCGGGTTCCGTCTAGTTGTCACCATTGGGCTGGAAGCTTGGTAGATCCTCGGGAGCTGCTCCGAAATCTGGCCACACAAAACCAGCTGGGTCAAACCCCAGAAAGAGCAAGTGCCACAAAGAGGCCACAAATAAGAACAAAAGCCAGCATATCAGAACATAAAGAATAAAAGGAAAGTACAAGTAGTAAAGTACACAGGGCGATAAACGACTAGAGACGTGGAACCATTCCGGGAGCCAGGTTACAATCCTTAAACCAAACAAGGACCGGGGTTGTAACCCTTCGCCTGAATAGCTCACTGTCTCTACTCATTTATCGTTAAGATAAGTAGAACAAACATGCTCAGGAGATAGCAGGTACTGGAGCTAGACAAGACTTAGACAAGGCTGGACACCATCCATTCACAATCGGCCAAGCAAGTACTACGGCTTACTACTTTAACTAACTAGGGTTATCACAAGCCTAATTACTAACAAGATGCAAGTGAGAATTTCTAGTCCCAAGCCCTGCAGACCATCCAGTTATCCTTCCGCGGGTTGAGAGTTATAGATGGGTACATTGCCCGGGAGACAAATGTACCCTTAGGTGACTTAGAGGGTGCAACACATGACAGTGTGCTGAAAATGTGCTCTACTCGTCGGCAAGCTACAAGTCCATTAAAGCGCCCAGATAACGAGATTGCCTGTGACTGGGAATTCTCCATGTACTAGTTTGATCTAATCATTAGCCTAATCCAATTTAGCGCGAGTCCCTGGCCGTGGTACCCAGGAAGTCACGTCCTAGACATGATGCAAGACAAGATAAGTGGATTGTACAAGCAAGCAAGCAGGAGCACCCACGGTGTCAAGGCAAGTCAAGTTACAAGTTACAAGTCAAGTCAAGTCAAGTCAGGAGTGCGCCGCCACGGGCCACTATCAAGTTATCAAGATAAATCATGTCAGGGTGCTTGTTAGGAGTGCGCCACGACGGGCCACTATCATGTCAGGTTGGTCATGTCAGGAGTGCACCACTACGGGTCACTGTCGTGTTATGCTAGTTCCTTGTCATACCATGCTATGCACAATAGTCATTCCAAACATATTAAGCAAAATCAAGTTCATGTCAAAAGGCGTAAGGATATAAAATGGACGTAAAATACCTAATAAAATACTAATATAAATAAGACTATAGAAGAGCCAAGCTTAAAGAAATAACCAAAACTCCAAAAGCCAATGGATTGCGCAAAGGGTCAGGGAGTTGGATTGCGCAGGTGTCAGTTGCGCAGGGTGCCAAGTGCGCAGGGGCACAGGGCAGATTGTGCATGAACAGACTGCGCAGAAGTGAACTGCGCATGGGTGGATTGTGCAGAAACAGACTGCACAGGAGTCAGGTTGTGCAGAAGTTACTTTGCGCATGGCTGGCTTGCGCATGGCTAGCTTGCGCCGGCGCAATCCAGCGCAGCGCAAAGCACTGGCTGAGGTCATGCGCAATCGGCCCTGCGCTAAAGAGCACAGGCCGGGGGGGTGCGCAATCGGCCATGCGCTAAAGAGCGCAAGGCAGAGGGATGTTCTTCCTGGCCGAGAGCAGGTCCAAGAACACCAAGAACTTCAATTCTTCATAACTTTGTCAAATCAAAACCAAATCTAGATTTTCAAAGCTCTAACTTGAGTAAAATTGAATTCTCTTCCACATGGAAGCATCAAAACAAGCAAAAATCCAAGTTTAATAGATCAAAACCAATTATTTCCGAAAATAATCAAAACTTAGATCTAGAACAATGGAGACTCCAAATCACAAAATTCTAAGTTCTAATGTTGATCTACATGTCCTAATCTATCAAATGGACAAATAAAATTGGGTGCTTATTTGTTGGCAAGGTGCACTTGCCTATGGTGTGGTGTTGTGTGTGGAGGAAGGAGAAGAAGAAAATTAATGGAGAGTAAAGAGGAGAGAGAAAGTTGGTGGAGATATAATGAGGGTGGGTGTGTTGTGTTGAGGGTAGAGTGTAGGTTAAGGTGTGCCAATCCATAATGAACCAAACCAAACCAACTTCTACAAAATAAAACCAAGCCATGGTCTAAAACCCATCTACGAGAAACCAAAATCCGCGAGTCGAGAAAAAAATAAAATACGTGCCAAAATCAAATACGAGTATAAATACGAAATACGGGAAATAAGGGTGACAACTCTACCCACCTTCAAAGAATTCCGTCCTCGAAATTTAATCAAGGAGCTAGAGATTGCCACGACAAGCTATACTAAGCACAGACAAGCTACACTAAGCAGTTCAATCATACAATCATACAATACAAGCAAGGAAGGGAAGCGTAAGGCATAAGAAAGACATTATACCTCACGAGTCAAATAGGTAGGGGTATCGCGATCGGATGTCGTCCTCACGCTCCCACGTTGACTCACCTAGAGAGTGATGACCCCAAGCAACACGGACTAAGTTAATAGTCTTGTTCTTGAGCATCTTTTCTCTCCGGTCCAATATAGACACGGGCCTCTACTCATACGAAAGGTTGGTACCAACAACCAATTCCGAATGATCTAGGATATGGCTCGGGTCCGAGATGTACCGTCTTAATTGGGATACATGGAATACATCATGTACCTCACTTAGCGACGGCGGAAGAGCGAGACGATAGGACACATCGCCTACTCGCTCCAGAATATCGAACGACCCTATATACCTAGGACTAAGCTTTCCCCGCACACCAAAACGAATGACGCCGCGGGTAGGCGAGATCCTAAGGAATACGTGGTCGCCGACGGCAAATTCTAAGGGACGCCGATGAGCATCGGCCCAATGGCGCTGGCGGTCCTGAGCAACTTGGAGGTGATCTCTGACTCTTCTGACCACTTCAACCGTCTGAGAAATCAGTTCTGGACCGAGCATCTGCCTCTCTCCGACATCGTCCCATGCTAACGGGGATCTGCACTTCCTGCCATACAGAGCCTCGAAGGGTGCCATCTGGATACTGGCCTGGAAACTATTGTTGTACGAGAATTCCACCAGGTGCAGGTGATCCTCCCACGAACCACCGAAGTCAAGGGTACACGACCGCAACATATCTTCGAGAGTTTGTATAGTACGCTCTGACTGTCCATCTGTCTGCGGATGATACGCTGAGCTGAACTTGAGACGAGTCCCCAAACTTTGATGAAGACTGTGCCAGAAGTGCGATGTGAATCTCGTATCCCTGTCTGATACTATGCTAACTGGCACTCCGTGAAGTCGGACGATCTGCCTGAGATACATCTCTGCTAGCTGCGCCGTCGACTGTCTAACTCTAAATGGAAGAAAGTGTGCCACCTTGGTAAGCCTGTCCACAATGACCCAAATAGCATCTCTGCCTGCCGGAGATCTGGGTAACCCAGTCACGAAATCCATGGTTATGTGTTTCCATTTCCATTCTGGGATCGGTAAAGGTTAAAGAAGTCCAGCTGGC
The DNA here is from genome assembly GCA_029216955.1 of Iris pallida. Lineage (NCBI taxonomy): Eukaryota > Viridiplantae > Streptophyta > Magnoliopsida > Asparagales > Iridaceae > Iris > Iris pallida. The sequence continues at coordinate 4,367,994 of JANAVB010016600.1, forward strand.
CTCTGATGTTCAGCCTTGACTTGTTAGCAAACCAAACATCGAGAGACATACCGGGCTATCTCCCTCTTCATACCATTCCACCAAAAGTGTTGACGAATATCTCGGTACATCTTCGTGCTGCCTGGGTGGATGGAATACTGCGAACTGTGAGCCTCTGCCATGACTTTATGTCTGATATCTCCGCTGGGTACACAAGGACGCGTGCCATGTCGAAGTGTACCATCTTCATGAATACATAACTCTGGCCTTCTCCCTGCCTCGCACTCTGCTCTGAGCCGCTGAATCTTGGAATCTGTTAACTGTGCTGTCCGGATCCTCTCAACTATGGTGGACTGAATCTGTAGGCTGGCCATCAACGCCACGTTGGAAGGAAGAATCACTTCAATTCCCATCTTCTGAAGATCCGACAATAACTCTGGTTGCACCGTCAGGAAATAAACTCCGGCTCTCCTGCTCAACACATCTGCTACAACGTTGGCCTTCCCTGGATGATACTACAAATCCACATCATAGTCCACAAGTAGCTCGAGCCATCTTCTCTGTCGCATATTAAGATCCTTCTGGGTGAATACATACTTCAGGCTCTTATGATCAGTAAAGATCTCCACTCTGTCTCCGTACAAGTAGTGCCTCCACAACCTAAGTGCAAATACTACTGCTGCTAGCTCTAAGTCATGGGTCGGGTAATTCTTCTCATGATCACGGAGTTGACGTGATGCATAAGCAATTACCTTCCCATGCTGCATCAAAACACATCCCAATCCTCTGCCTGAAGCGTCGCAATAAACTGTGAATCCTCCGGTCCCATCTGGAAGGGTGAGAATGGGAGCCGTTATCAAACCTCGCTTCAACTTCTCAAATGATTCCTGACATTCTGCTGTCCAAATGAACGGCACATCCTTGCGGGTCAACTGGGTCATCGGCGCTGAAATCCTTGCAAAATTAGAGACGAACTGCCGGTAGTAGTCGGCCAATCCAAGAAAGCTGCAAACTTCTGCCACTGAGCTGGGTACTGGCCATGCCTCGATAGCCACAATCTTCTGGGGATCCACTTCCACTCCTCCTCTGGTAATGATGTGACCCAAGTAAGAAATGCGATCGAGCCAGAACTCGCATTTACTGAACTTGGCGTACAACTGGTGCTCTCTGAGAATCTGGAGAACCACACGGAGATGCTGCTCATACTCTGCTTCACTCTTGCTGTAGACCAAGATGTCATCAAGGAATACTATCACAAATTGATCCAAGTAAGGCATGAAAATACAGTTCATGAGGTCCATGAACACTGCCGGCGCATTGGTCGCTCCAAAGGGCATGACTAGAAACTCCCAATGCCCGTACCTAGATCTGAACGCCGTCTTCGGGATGTCCTGCTCTCTGACTCTGATCTGGTGGTATCCTGACCGCAAGTCTATCTTCGAGAAAACTGAAGCCCCTTTGAGTTGATCAAACAAGTCATCTATCCTCGGGAGAGGGTATCTGTTCTTGATTGTCACTGAGTTTAAGGTACGGTAATCAACACATAGCCTGGACGTACCATCCTTCTTTTTCATAAGAAGCATCGGGGCTCCCCAAGGCGATCCACTTGCACGAATGAATCCCTTGGTTCTAAGTTCTTCAATCATCTTGTACAAAATCTCCAACTCTGAAGGCGCCATTCTGTAGACTCGCTCTGATACTGGTGCTGTTCCGGGAATCAAGTCAATGGTGAACTCGATCTTCCGCTCTGGTGGCATCCCTGGAAGTTCCTCTGGGAAGACATCTGGAAACTCTTCAACTATCCGGGGCAACTGCACTGCTGCTACTGCCATCCGCAATACTGGGGGAGAAGGCTCGACTGTGCCTCTGGAAAATGAAAACTCTGGCTCTCCTGGAATACTAAAGACAACTCTGCCAACATGGCAGTCTATCCTAGCATAATGGTTCCTCAACCAATCCATGCCTAGGACTACATCATAGTCTGCCATAGAGAACTCTATGAGCCTAGCGGGGAACTCTCTACCGCTAACTACGATCCGACACGAGGAAAATACTCGATCTACTCCCACAAGACCATTACCAGTAAGTATATTGAGCCTCACTGATAATGACTCGGGCTCCAATCCTATCCGTGTCGCGAATCGTGCAGACATGAATGAATGCGATGCACCAGAATCAAATAATACAGATGCTGGAAAAGTGTTGACGAGAATAGTACCTGCCACTACCTCACCTGGTGCAACTTCTTCTTCCATGGTCATCATCATAGCCTGACCTCTAACTGCGGGTCCCCTCTGCTGGAAACCCCTCTGTCGGTTCTGTGCTGGAGCCTGGGTGAACTGCTGCTGAAAGGCCTGGGCCTGAGGCAACAATGGCCTCGGGTACTGCTGCTGCTGCTGCTGGACTGGAACTGGGGCTGGTCCTCTCACCGAAGAACTAGAAAGATTGGATGATGATGGACCTCCCCTATTCGGGCAGGTCCCTATCTGATGGTCCGCTCCTCCACAAGCCAGGCACAATCCCTGTGCCCTATGACACTCTGCCACTACATGGCCCGACTTCCCGCAATGAGAACATCCCACCACGGAAGACTGCTTCTGCTTCTGCTGCTACGGGTACGTCGGGGTCGAATGCTGAACCGACGTCACTGAGGCCGCCCGCCTCGGAGTTCCAATGGTTATACCCCTAGCTGCCGGGGCTGGAGCTGAAGATTGGTGCATCTGGTTGTGGGACCGCTTCCTGCCTCCGGTCCTGTCCATAATTCTCCGGGAGGTATACTCATGCCTCCTTGCTGCCTTCAACACTGCATCGAACGTCTGGTGCTCGAACTGCTCCACAGCCAATAATATCTCTAAGTGCAGCCCTTGCTGGAACTGCTGAGCCCTATCGAACTCGGTCGCCACCAAAGTGGGGGCGAACCTACTCAGCCTAGAAAACTCGGTCGCATAGCCATCGATCGTCCTGCCTCCTTGCTTCAAGTTGGTGAATCTGGTCTGCAGGTCGTACCGTGCCACCACATCAAAGTACTTTGTCTAGAACCTCTCTCTGAACGTCGCCCAAGTGACTGGTGCCGCTAACCCCATGGCCTGAGCTGCCCACCAATCGCGAGCCAAGTCTAACAACTGTAGGCGTACCACCGCCACCTTCTCATTCTCAGGTGTCCTAGCTGCTTCTAGAACCACCTCGGTATCCTGAAGCCAAGCGTCTGCGGCAATCGCATCTTCACTGCCGTCGAAGAAGGGAGGGTTCAAGCGCTTGAAGCTGTTCGCCGCCTGGTTCCCTGGTTGTCCGTCTCTGGTCAAAGCATCTTGAACTGTTTGGTGCAGGGCGTCGCTTCGACGATCCTGGGAAGCTATCAAGGTTCTGATGAGGCCTACCAAAGTACCATCATCTGGCTCTGCGGGCTGGACGGGCCGAACTGGTGACTCTCCTCCAGTAGGCACAACTCTGGAGGCTACTCCAGAATGCTGAGCTTGATCTCCGGGTTGCTGCTGATCCACGGGAAATGCTCCACCTCGTCGATCGGTAGGACCAGGTACAGTACCGCTGAAGAAGACGACACAGGGAACAATAAGGAAAGGACCAGGACAGATCAATGATATAAGCACAGGATCAGGGCAAGAATCCAGGGATCTGAAGATACGAGCAGAGATCAAGGGCGAATATTGATTGAGACATCTATTCGGTAAACCCTCACATTTCTTGATTGACAAGACCTGCATGGGCCACCACTTAAACCGTGTCACGCCCCAGAACCAGAATACTGGAGAGCGGGGGCGGACACAGCCAGCTACGTATATTGAAATAGAATACATCTCAACTATACGGTCACGGCTGTCTAGATATGAGGGTTTACTACAAGCCAGCTGTCTCTTAAGGTCAAGCCTATTGTCTCAATCTCAAGCAATTAACAGAGTTACAAGATATCAGAGCATCAAATATATATATAAGACGTTCCAAATATTACATATTGGATGATCATGAAGCTAGTCGTACAAAATGATAGGACTAGCAAGAGTTCAGTCATACATGATCAACCCTAGGATTTGTTAATCATGTTTACAGCCCGTAGGCAGACAGTAAGTAAATGTGCTTCGAGCTAACAGGTGCTCGTCGGCTAAATGCCTCAAAAGAATAAATTTACATATAAGTGGGAGAAACAAAAAGGAAAACCCACTCTTGGCCCGGGTTCCGTCTAGTTGTCACCATTGGACTGGAAGCTTGGTAGATCCTCGGAAGCTGCTCCGAAATCTGGCCACACAAAACCAGCTGGGTCAAACCTCAGAAAGAGCAAGTGCCACAAAGAGGCCACAAATAAGAACAAAAGCCAGCATATCAGAACATAAAGAATAAAAGGAAAGTACAAGTAGTAAAGTACACAGGGCGATAAACGACTAGAGACGTGGAACCATTCCGGGAGCCAGGTTACAATCCTTAAACCAAACAAGGATCGGGGTTGTAACCCTTCGCCTGAATAGCTCACTGTCTCTACTCATTTATCGTTAAGATAAGTAGAACAAACATGCTCAGGAGATAGCAGGTACTGGAGCTAGACAAGACTTAGACAAGGCTGGACACCATCCATTCACAATCGGCCAAGCAAGTACTACGGCTTACTACTTTAACTAACTAGGGTTATCACAAGCCTAATTACTAACAAGATGCAAGTGAGAATTTCCAGTCCCAAGTCCTGCAGACCATCCAGTTATCCTTCCGCGGGTTGAGAGTTATAGATGGGTACATTGCCCGGGAGACAAATGTACCCTTAGGTGACTTAGAGGGTGCAACACATAACAGTGTGCTAGAAATGTGCTCTACTCGTCGGCAAGCTACAAGTCCATTAAAGCGCCCAGATAACGAGATTGCCTGTGACTGGGAATTCTCCATGTACTAGTTTGATCTAATCATTAGCCTAATCCAATTTAGCGCGAGTCCCTGGCCGTGGTACCCAGGAAGTCACGTCCTAGACATGATGCAAGACAAGATAAGTGGATTGTACAAGCAAGCAAGCAGGAGCACCCACGGTGTCAAGGCAAGTCAAGTTACAAGTTACAAGTCAAGTCAAGTCAGGAGTGCGCCGCCACGGGCCACTATCAAGTTATCAAGATAAATCTGTCAGGGTGCTTGTTAGGAGTGCGCCACGACGGGCCACTATCATGTCAGGTTGGTCATGTCAGGAGTACACCACTACGGGTCACTGTCGTGTTATGCTAGTTCCTTGTCATACCATGCTATGCACAATAGTCATTCCAAACATATTAAGCAAAATCAAGTTCATGTCAAAAGGCGTAAGGATATAAAATAGACGTAAAATACCTAATAAAATACTAATATAAATAAGACTATAGAAGAGCCAAGCTTAAAGAAATAACCAAAACTCTAAAAGCCAATGGATTGCGCAAGGGGTCAGGGAGTTGGATTGCACAGGTGTCAGTTGCGCAGGGTGCCAAGTGCGCAGGGACACAGGGCAGATTGTGCATGAACAAACTGCGTAGAAGTGAACTGCGCATGGGTGGATTGCGCAGAAACAGACTGCACAGGAGTCAGGTTGCGCAGAAGTTACTTTGCGCATGGCTGGCTTGCGCATGGCTAGCTTGCGCCGGCGCAATCCAGCGCAGCGCAAAGCACTGGCTGAGGTCATGCGCAATCGGCCCTGCGCTAAAGAGTACAGGCCGGGGGGGTGCGCAATCGGCCATGCGCTAAAGAGCGCAAGGCAGAGGGATGTTCTTCCTGGCCGAGAGCAGGTCCAAGAACACCAAGAACTTCAATTCTTCATAACTTTGTCAAATCAAAACCAAATCTAGATTTTCAAATCTCTAACTTGAGTAAAATTGAATTCTCTTCCATATGGAAGCATCAAAACAAGCAAAAATCCAAGTTTAATAGATCAAAACCAATGATTTCCGAAAATAATCAAAACTTAGATCTAGAACAATGGAGACTCCAAATCACAAAATTCCAAGTTCTAATATTGATCTACATGTCCTAATCTATCAAATGGACAAATAAAATTGGGTGCTTATTTATTGGCAAGGTGCACTTGCCTATGGTGTGGTGTTGTGTGTGGAGGAAGGAGAAGAAGAAAATTAATGGAGAGTAAAGAGGAGAGAGAAAGTTGGTGGAGATATAATAAGGGTGGGTGTGTTGTGTTGAGGGTAGAGTGTAGGTTAAGGTGTGCCAATCCATAATGAACCAAACCAAACCAACTTCTACAAAATAAAACCAAGCCATGGTCTAAAACCCATCTACGAGAAACCAAAATCCGCAAGTCGAAAAAAAAAAATACGTGCCAAAATCAAATACGAGTATAAATACGAAATACGGAAAATGAGGGTGACACACGTCGCTCAGATTGGCGGGATGCACGTCGTATCGAAGAGTTTTTCATAAATCTATAATTTTAAAACCAGGTTTTTCGCCAAAATGGGAATCCGATTTCTCGACGCACAGTCGACGAAATCCGATTCCGCAAAAAGGGAATCAAAGCCCTATAGGTTATTTAGGACTGTCCTCTTTTGGTTTCTCAAAACAGTCGATAGATCGACAGGAAGTTGCCTTCCAATGTAGGGTTTTGAACCCAAAACTGTTTTGTTTTTCGAATGGTTTTTTGTCATCTTCGCATCTATTTTCTGGGCAACCTAGCGCACTACTTCAAAATCTATTTGAAGGGGAATCAAGAGGTATATGTTGGGTCCATACCTGACCAAACAGCTCGAAGATTCGTCGCCCGTGCGTGAAAAAAACTTCACGTGAAGTGGGCTTCGACACGCCATTGTTGCTGTTATTTTCCCCTGTTTTCCGCGCGCTGGTCGGGTTCCCACGCCCGGCCGACGGCGCTCGCGGCGGCGCACGATGGTGGCGCGCATGGGGAGGGCTTCGCCTGGGGTCGGCGCTGTGGGTTGGATTAGGGTTTTGGGGTTTCGACCTCTCCCTCTCGACATATGCATATTTACATACGCTAGAGCAACGAAACGCTCGGGTTGAAAACATAAGATCGGGTGGTGGGCCTGCTCAGGCTGGGATCTCCTATGAGCGGTTTTGGCTATGGCTGCAGTTCTCCTATGAGCGGTTTTGGCTATGGCTACAGTGTTGATTTCATTTATTCGCCTATACATATTTCTAATTAATATATATTTTATATATTTATATCTATATGTATGATATATATATATATATATATATATATATATATATATATATATATATATATATATATAAATATAAAAATATATATATATATATATATATATATATATATATATATGTATGATATTTTTTTTTATATACATATATATATGTATGATATATATATATATATATATATATATATATATATATATATATATATATATATATATATATATATATATATATATTATATATATATATATATATATATATATATATATATATATATATATATATATATATATATATATATAGCCTAATACATATATTTCCTATGATTACATTTTCATATACATATATATATCTATTTTCAGTCTAGGGCCTTGTTAATATAAATATGAATATATAGATATATAACATTTATTAGACAACCAATAAGAATAAAATAATATTATATATATATATAACATCCTCAATAAATAATAATAATAAATATAACGAAATTCAATAAAATATTAATGGCGTATATATACCATTATGTGCGGTCTGAAAATCCTAAAATGCACAAAGACCCATTTTATACCAATATCACTGAATATCAACTAATAATAATATTATAATATTTAATTACGAATACTAGAAAATATTCATTAAATCATTAAAATAAAATACAACACCCTCATGCCAAATTCCCTCAATCATGAATATCATTGGACGTGCCGCTGACTACAGGGCTTGGATTCAGTTCGGGTCCAGTCCGGACTAAAATGGTATAACCGATTTTCCTAAAACTCAATAATATAATTAATAAATAATTAAAACTTCGGTAAGGGTTAAGTTGCAACTTGGCCTGGTTTTCCTAGTTAGGACATCACTATGGCTCGGTCTTCCCTATCAGGGCTAATACACTAGCCAAAGCACGTCATGGCACTATCCGTGCCACGATTTCTAGTCACCGTGTACTCCAAAACTCCGTCATGGCTAAAATCATCTACCGTAATAATTAACTATTTAATTATTTATAAAAATCTAACGGTCACCATTTAAATTAAATAAATAATAATAAAAAATATTTCAAGATTTACGGGAAGGGGAGCTACAAATCTACCCACCTTAAAAATAATTTCGTCCTCGAAATTCTAATTCATGACTATCCCTTAAACTTCAAAGTCTAATATCACCTTAATCTCCTTAATATTTAATTCCTCAAAAAAAATGGTGTATATCCTCCTCCTAGCCCTTTGTAACTACAAAATCCTGAGAACTTCTACCCACCTTTGGTCACCCTACTCCCTCAAACCTCATGTCACTAAAACTTTATAATCATCCAACTAATTGCTAAAATTGCTATCGATAGACATCTACTACTTATGGTATCTATAATCCGCTCCTATCTATCAAACAACCCAAAATTTAATAGCAATAACTTACACAAGTAGCTGAAAAATATTAGTAAATTCTAATAAGCATGACCTTCGTCTCTCCGAAATAGGAAGGACATGAAGATAAAAAAAATAGTCGAGAGCGAATATGAAGTTTCTAGAACGGTAGAGAGTATCCAAGGATACAGATAGAAAGAAAATCTATGAGTCAGGCTAATTTTTGCTAGATTGGGCTTCTCTAGACCAGGCACTTGCTAAGTCTAAGAACCCTTCGTTTCTTAGAGGGCTTACACTCCGTGCAATACAGAAATCCCGTTCTTGAAATTCTGAACAGGTTCTATAATAGAACGAAATTTGAGAAATCAAGATTGTGATCTATTCCATGGTTATTTAAACATACGAGCAAGGGATATAAATGTAACGTAAGATCATATCGCAACTTCCAGGTAGATGGAATAAGGGTTACGAATGACCTCACATTCTAAGAGGTGGAGACTACATAGGTATAGGGCCTATTTCAAATAGTTTGATTTTATAGTCCAAATAGGGTGGTATATATGGAGGAGTTTTACTAGGTCTTAAAGGGTTCCCTAATTTGGACATCGATTGCTGGTTGAATGAACCTTGGATTTCAATCTATGTTGACTGGACAAGATTCCAATGACAAACTATTTCTACTAGGTTAGGGTAACCTAGAATAAGTTTCTTCCCAAGTGGTTGAGCTAATCGTCAGTCGGGTTAGTTAGTTAGGTTCCTAAAGCCCAAAAATGCGTCTTTCGTGACTTTTGTGTTTAAATAGCACAAGAAGACACAATTGCGTGGCACACTAGTGGCATGTGCATAGTGGGCTTCGAGTCGATCACAACCATATATTGGGTCGAAAGGTTTGAGTCGAGGTTGAGTGTCTAATTGTAGTCGGGAAGTTTACCGGTATTACGGTAAGGGTTATAGCTAGTCCTTTTGACCTGAAAGTCGTACCATAAAAATAGAGTACAAGGGGACGTGTTTGAGTGGGACATGATATACCTAGATGAAGGTGGACTCGTCTAGATCTTGCATATAAAATTTGTTGGAAGGTAACCGCTGATCTTGCGCTCTAATTATTAATGACACGGCCGGGGACACCAAATGATCTAAATGGAAAGTGGGAGTCCATGAGGCACTAATTATCATCTTAATGAAAATTATTCTAATCAATCGGTATTCCTCGTATATCTAAAAAAATTTAGAAGGCTTACAGTCTACCCACCGTAGAAGCTAGGACCTGGTTTTAGGAATAATGAGGTTAAAAAAAATTTCCAAGTCCTGATATTGTACCCCGACTCTTGTTAATAAAGAATAAGGCACGACGTAACGGAATACGGTAGATATGAGTCAACTCAAGGATCGTTCCGCAATAAATGGAAAACGAGTGTGTAAAATGACATATGGTCGATAGAATAGAATGCCCTACTCGTCCACAGTATACGAGAGTTATCGACGGGATAACCAACTCTAAGGCACATCCTACGAAAAGATTTCTAACAACTGAGTCGTGAGTTTCTATTTGTTTTAAGCCTGCCAGACTATTGTCACAAGAATTCTAGGGGTATGGGCTTAAGGGTTGCTAGTTAAAGCAAGCTTCAAGCAATAAATTAGAGACTCACAACAAATTGTTTTCTTGAGAATAGATAATCTCCTAGGTCGGCATCTTGACTAAGGGTAAAACCCTAATCATTCTCAAATTCAGATGGCTCGAAAGTCCCAGTAGTAGTTTGGGGGTCGAGAGAAGAACGAGTAACTCAATCTCGTAGCTGGACGATGGTAGTTACACTTGTGTATGCAACTAGTATAGCCATAGGGGATACTCTGTATCTCTCTACCAATTATGAGCTTTTGTCTTTCCAAATCGGTGGAAGACAAAAACAATAAAGAGTTCAAGGGAGATGTTACTGAATACAATTTCGTGATTCAAAGGCGAACATATAATTCAAGAGGAATTGTCAAAGCGGTCGCGGATGAGATCATAGCTACCTCGACATCTCAATCCACGTGGGATAATCAAAGAAAGAGCGAATCGAGTACACTACGGTTGATCAGACCGTAATACATCGATCCTGATTAGATAATATGTTAGTAGGCGTCCCCACTAAATATATGTCTTGAATTAAGCTCGAGAACAGAGTGAGCTTGCAGAACTAGGCTGTAATAGCAGCATTGGTCAAGATAGTCAAAATACAAGTACGCGAGATTTTTGAAAGAAGGCACAAGTAGTTCGAATTTTGTGAGAATCAAAAATTCACCAGGTGTTCTTGCTTATTCGGTCTTCCTACTATCTTCTTATCCATAAGGCCTTGGTTGACTAATGGGTGATGAACCTCTAAATTCTATATCCCAAGTAACCTAATAGTGTCAGTCAATTGCCTCGTCAATAGATCACAAGGACCACGGATTGCTATGTTGGGAGACATGCCACCCAACTTACAAAACTTCTATTAATATTGGCTTTGGACCTTATGGGACATACATGGCATTGTCCTATCCTCCATAGTATCCTAAACTTGTAATCACGTCTGAAATCATTTCACCGAGGATTATGCCCCGCCCGTATACTCTGGCTATGGTAAACCCTTGGTTTCGTGATTCAGATGTGATATGCTATCCGATACTCTACCTTATATTGACATGAGGGTGACTACGGTCAAAAGAGGACCACTAGCCATAGTTTTAGGAATATTCTATAACCCATATTTTCTTAAACCAATTTCAACTCTAGGGGTCGTGCCTCGCCAGTGCGCTGCTGGCTGTAGTAAATCCATAGTCTCCATAATTTAAATAAATGGCGACAGTGCGCTGCTGTCCTGCCATTATGAGCTAACCAACATTCCTTTAACTATATCTGTAAAAAGAATTCCTGAACTTCTAGAGATTCAAACAAGTTGACTATGAAATAGGGCGTAACATCTGCCTACAAATCACAATCCTTAAAGTAAAAGATTGGTTGGGGAGAAAGTAATTGAAGACAAGGAATACAAACATTCTAATATCTATTTCACGTGTATTCAAACCATGGAGAAAAACTTTGTATCGAAACTAACTCGGGTTCGTATATGGTTAACATAATAAAAATTATATAACATAATAATTCTTGGGCAAAATATGAACTAAATAGGCAATTTGGTCTAAGATGTGAGGATGATATCTAAGGAGACAAGGAGATGGAATTTCATAATTCATCAAGGTTAGATCATTGATTCTATGATTCCCTGTCTCACTAAGTGAATAACCTATCCATATTGGATCATTTCGTCATATCAAGAGGTAATAGTGTACCTATAAGGATCCGACAATCTATCAAAATTACTAACTCCGCATCCAAATTGCATGGCCTAGACTACCCATCGGTAAATCTGTATAAGGGACTCCTAGTCCTAGTCACTCTCTTAAATTAAATTAATCCTTAATTAGTGAATGAGCATTTCCTAGTCGCAGGCTCGCAATAGTACGACTAACTTAAGTACTATCACGAGTTCGCATGATTTGCGAAAACAGACCTGCATGGACTACCACAAAAACTTGTCACGGCCCTCACCCTTTTTTTCGGATACGAGACGTGTCCAAGCCAGCCTACGCCACAGAGTCGGCGGTAGAACGCTGTCACGGTCATGCTGGTCCGAAATCACAAAAAATGCTCATTCACAAAGATTAATTCAATTTACAATATTCACAAGTTTACATTTGCAAAAAATACAAACTTGTACAAATATTGGAATGACTACGACTCTGCTATCTAGCTAGTTTCTAGGCTTTTGTCTGTAAGTACACCCGAACTCCCCATGCTAAGTGAATCCACGGCTAACCTGAAAGATATTGTTTTCCAGTCAGGAATGGAACGAGCACAATTCACTGAATGCAATTTCAATAAATGAAAATGACTATACAACAGAGGTTAGACATCAATTACATGTTTTTGAAAATAAACAAAAAAGACAGAAAATCAATAGCAATAGACAAAATACCTTTCCCCACTGTTAGAAGTACCTTTGATATGTGATCAGTCTGGGACACAACACCACGAGGTCTACTTGCACGAAAAATAAATAATGTCTACAAGGTCTACTTGCAGAAATTAAAAAATGTCTACGAGGTCTACTACATAAAAATAAACAATGTCTACGAGGTCTACTGCATGAAAATAAACAATGTCTATGAGGTCTACTGCATGAAAATAAACAATGTCTACGAGGTCTACTGCATGAAAATAAACAATGTCTACGGTCGGATCACACATCCTTGGTACTTCTCATTTCCGACTCAATAATTTATAATAGAATATAAAATCACATAACTAATGGTCAATCAATGAAATATAGTGAAAATAAATATCGAAATGCAGACAATAAACTGTACTCGCCTGTGGTCCTTTACTGGTGAAACCGGTAATCCAAACCACTCAGTGTGCCACAATAGTCAAAACCCGTACAACAGTCTCCGGATGCTGAAATAGACATTACCAATATTCTTAGAATAGTCAAATTAGCTAGGAATGTCTGTCATTAAATCCAATTCTGGACACAAGAGCAAAACGGTAATTTCGGGTCAAAACAGTGTCCGCCGTTGGACCCGCTTTACACCGAAAAGCGTGCCAGGGTCAATGGTCTCTAAAGTCATCAAACTATATGTCTACGGATTTGACGATACGAACCCAGCCGTATGTCCAAAGTTGGATTTCGGCAGCCCGTGCACAAAATCTCCCGTTGAGTCGGATCGTGGGGCCCGCAAAACGGCGATCCACTCAACTGTCTCAGAATTGGACCAAACTTGGCATACAGGACCAGAAAAATGATACGGTCCTGTTGGCATAAGTTTCGTCTCGATCTGATGAACGTGCACAAAGTAATTGAGAAATTTGCACAGAGGTCGATACGGTAAATTTCGACGGATACGTATCAAATTCGTCGCACACACGCGACCAATTTGAACTCCGTCAAAGCCCATACGTCCACGATGCCGTTACGCAACTTTCGATGCTTTCAGTTCGCGACCACGTCGCCCAGATTGGCGGAACGCACGTCGTATCGAAGAGTTTTTCATAAATCTACAATTTTTAAAACAGGTTTTTCGCCAAATTGGGAATCCGATTTCTCGACGCACAGTCGACGATATCTGATTCCACAAAAAGGGAATCAAAGCCCTATAGGTTGTTTAGGACTGTCCTCTTTTGGTTTCTCAAAACAGTCGATAGATCGACAGGAAGTTGCCTTCCAATGTAGGGTTTTGAACCCAAAACTGTTCTGTTTTTCGAACGGTTTTTCGTCATCTTCGCATCTGTTTTCTGGGCAACCTAGCGCACTACTTCAAAATCTATTTGAAGGGGAATCAAGAGGTATATGTTGGGTCCATACCTGACCAAACGGCTCAAAGATTCGTCGCCCGTGCGCGGAGAAAACTTCACGTGAAGTGGGCTTCGACACGCCGCTGCTGCTATTATTTTCCCCTATTTTCCGCGCGTTGGTCGGGTTTCCGCGCCCGGCCGGCGGCGCTCGCGGCGGCGCACGGCGGTGGCGCGCGTGGGGAGGGCTTCGCCTGGGGTCGGCGCTGTGGGTTGGATTAGGGTTTTGGGGTTTCGACCTCTCCCTCTCGACATATGCATATATACATACGCTGGAGCAACGAAACGCTCGGGTTGGAAACATAAGCTCGGGTGGTGGGCCTGCTCGGGCTGGGATCTCCTATGAACGGTTTTGGCTATGGCTACAGTGTTGATTTCATTTATTCGCTATATATACATATTTCTAATTAATATATATTTTATATATTTATATATATATATAATACATATATATATATATATATATATATATATATATATATATATATATATATATATATTTTCAGTCTAGGGCCTTGTTAATATAAATATGAATATATAGATATATAACATTTATTAGACAACCAATAATAATAAAATAATATTATATATATATAACATCCTCAATAAAATAATAATAATAAATGTAACGGAATTTAATAAAACATTAATGGCGTATATATACCATTATGTGCGGTCTAAAAATCCCAAAATGCACAAAGACCCTTTTTATACCAATATCACTGAATATCAACTAATAATGATATTATAATATTTAATTACGAATACTAGAAAATATTCATTAAATTATTAAAATAAAATACAACACCCTCATGCCAAATTCCCTCAATCACGAATATCATTAGACGTACCGCTGACTACAGGGCTTGGATTCAGTTCGCGTCCAGTCCAGACTAAAATGGTATAACCGGTTTCCCTAAAACTCATTAATATAATTAATAAATAATTAAAACTTCGGTAAGGAAGTTGTAACTTGGCCTGGTTTTTCTAGTTAGGACATCACTATAGTTCGGTCTTCCCTACCAGGGCTAATATACTAGCCAAAGCACATTATGGCACTATCCGTGCCACGATTTCTAGTCACCGTGTACTCCAAAACTCCGTCATGGCTAAAATCATCTACCGTAATAATTAACTATTTGATTATTTATAAAAATCTAACAGTCACCATTTAAATCAAATAAATAATAATAAAAAATATTTCAAGATTTACTGGAAGGGGAGCTACAATCCCAAAGCCACTGCCATCATCGAAGAAAATAATCTCAGAACCATGAACCTTGAGACTCTCATGGGAAAGCTAATGACCCACGAGCTGTATATGAAAGACCAAGAAGAAGCATCCATGCAAGAAAAGGAGAAAGAAAAGATCAAAGAAAAAAATTCCTTGCTCTCAAGGCAGTCAAGCTATCCTTAAAAGATAACTTAGATGATGATGATTCGGATGACGAAGATATCGCCCTCACCGCTAGATACTTCAAAAAGTTTCTTAAGTTTAATAAAGCAAATCGCTCAAGAAGGGACACTGATGAAGAACCTGTTTGCTACAACTGCAAGAAAATCGAACACATTAAGAGGGACTATCCAATAGGAAGAAGAGAACCTGGCAAATATGAAAAGTCCAACAAAGGAGGCTCATCTTCACGGAAGTACGCCAATACTAGCAGCTAGTGCGAAAGTGATGCTAGTGACTCAGATAACGATAAAGAATGCAAACACACTGTAAATGTTTGTCTTAGGACAACAGAGTCAAATGAGCTACATGATGACTTCTTTATGAATGCTCTTTCTTATACTGAATTAGAAAATGTCATTTTTGAACTACACGATGAACATAAAGTGTTGAAAAGTAAGCATAGAAAATCTCTAAAATAGATTAATGCTCTCAAGCAAGAAATAGATAGACTCTCTAATATTATTTTTGATATAAAAGGGAAATCTCCTGCTTCTGACACAGATGAGATTGAATCTCTTAGACTAAAGCTCCAAGAAGCTGTAGACATCATAAACAAAAAGGATATTGAATGTCAATCCCTCAAGTAAGGATATGATATTGCTAAGAAAAAGACACTTGTTGCAAACCAAAGGGAATATGCAACTTCTATCAAATACAATGATCTTCTCACAAAAAGCAAGAAACAAGGTGACAGAAATATGGCCTACACAAATGTACGACGTCATAATCAAAGACACACTAACACATATCACAACACTAGTTACAAGAGTCACACTCACATAAACATACCCCATAGGCCCCGTCCCTAAAAAGTGCACACACAGAGAGGACCCTTTGTGAGGAAGAACACGAACAGGTCACATCATAATAGTCACCATAAAAATCATGCTAGAACTCCTCGTGCTCAAAATACTCACTTACTGTCTTCTAGACCTATGACACCCACTATGTGCCACTATTGTGGTTTACTTGGACACACATCTCATTACTGTCAAATGAGAAAGTATGTTGACATTAGAATGCTAAAATGAGTTCCTAAACCTAACAGTCAAGGACCCAAACATTTTTTGGTACCAAAGTCTCCATCTTCAACTTGTGTTGTAAGTGAACCATTCATCGCATGCTAGAAGCAAGTGGATACTCGATAGCGATTGCTCACGGCACATGACCGGTAATGTTTCACTTTTTGTAACACTATCGATGAAAAAGGAAGGACACATATCCTTCGACAATAATTTAAAAGGTTATATCATCGGACATGGTAATATCGGCTCTCCTCCTTACCCTTGTATTAAAAATGTTTGCCTTGTCACAAATCTGAAGCATAATCTTCTTAGCATTGGTTATCTCTCGGATAATGGCTATGGAGCTAACTTTGTTAAACACAAATGCTTTATTTATGATAGCACAAATGGCTCTACTATGTATGAAGGTATTAGAGAAGACAACATTTATGTCTTTTATCTTGTTGAAAGTACTAACAATGACAGGTGTCTAGTAGTAAAGAATGATGAGAGTTGGCTTTGGCACATGAGACTTAGACACGCCAACATGGATAATATCTCCCGACTGGCCACCAAGAAGCTAGTTAGAGGACTCTCAAACATTCCATTCAAGAAAGACATGATATGTGAGGAATGCGAAAAGAGTAAGTTAACTAAATCTTTCTTCAAATCTATCAACTCGATGAGCACTACCAGACCCCTTCAACTTATTCATGGATTTATTCGGTCCTAGTAGAGTAGTTAGTCTTGGTGGTAAACTTTATACTTTTGTTTTAGTGGATAAATTTTCGAGATTTACTTGGGTTATTTTCTTGCAAATAAAAGATATTTTTCGTAAATTTGTTGCTTTTTGTAAACATTTTTAAAATGAGAAAGGAATTATTATCAACAAAATTAGAAGTGATCATTGAGGTGAATTTGCCAATGTCGATTTAAAAAAACTTTTGTATTAAAAATGGTTTTGGTCATGATTTTGCTTGCCCTAGAACTCCACAACAAAATGGTGTAGTGGAAAGAAAGAATAGAACCCTCAGGGTCATGTTAAACCAATATTAGCTCCCTCAATATTTTTGGGCGAAAGCCTTTAACATGGCCTGTTATGTTATAAATAGGGTCTTAATTAGACCTATTTCTAAGAAAACTCTATGAGTTGTGGTTTGACAAAAAATTCTATTTAATATTTTAAAGTCTTTAGATGCAAGTATTTTATTTTGAACACCAAGGATAACCTAGGAAAATTTAAAGAAAAGACCTATAAAGGTATATTCCTTGGATATTGAATGCTTAGTAAGAAGTTTCGTGTCTTTAACAAAAGAAGTCTTGTAGTCGAAGAGTCAATCAATGTCTCTTTTGACGAACTTAACACTTCTACATCTAGGTCTCTGAACGATGCTGATGATATCTCTTTTGGCTTGGAAAATTCTTCTCTTGGAGATACAAATGCTCCTTCAACTAGTAATGAAGTTGAGATCCCTCCATCTGAAAATTCTCCAACTATAAAGACTCCTTAAGGGGATCTCCCCAAAGAATGGAGATTTGTCCCTCATTATTCCAAGGAACTTATCATTGGTAACCCCTCATCACGAGTAAGCACTCGATCCTCTACACGAGATCATTGTGCAAATGTGGCTTCTATTTCTCAAATAGAACCTAAAAATATTACCGTTGTGCTTAATAATAAATTTTGGATGCTTGCAATGCAAGAAGAGCTCAATAAATTCAAGAAAAACAACGTTTGAGAACTCGTTCCTAAGCCCCACAACTACCCTATTATTGTGACAAAGTGGGTGTTTCGAAATAAGCTTAATGAGGATGGGATCGTAACTCGTAACAAAGGCCGATTGGTTGCTCAAGGCTATAACCAAAAGAAGGCATTGATTATAAAGAAATCTATGCACCGGTTGCTCATCTCGAATCCATCCGAATGTTGTGTACTTTTGCTTGTTTTAATGATTTTAAACTTTTTCAAATGGATGTCAAAAGTGCATTTTTGAATGGTGTTATTAAAGAAGAGGTATAAGTCAAGCAACCTCCTGGCTTTGAAGATTTTCACTTTCCAGATCATATTTTCAAATGACTCAAAGCCCTTTATGACCTCAAACAAGCTCCTCGTGTTTGGTATGAGTGTCTTATCTATTTTCTAATCTCTCACAACTTCTCCAAGGGCAAAGTTTACACCACTCTTTATAAAATCTCACAATAGAACACTCCTATTAGTTTAAATTTATGTCGATGACATCATTTTTTGTTCCACTAACAAAACACTATATATAGAGTTTGCAAATTTATGCATGATGAGTTTGAAATGAGCATGTAAGAGAATTATCATTCTTTCTTGGGTTATAAATCAAGCAAGGACCTCAAGGCACATTCATCAATCAAGCCAAATACACCAAGGATTCTTCTTAGGTGCTTTGAACTAGACTCATCCAAATCAATGAGAACTCCTATGGCCACTACAACTAAGTTTGATCAAGATGACAATGGTGTATCGGTCGACATTCGTAAGTATTGAGGTATGATCGGTAGCTTACTCTATTTAACTGCTAGTCGTTTCGACATCATATTTAGTGTTTGCTTATGTACACGAGCAAATCCCAATGAATCATACTTATGTGCCATTAAGCACATTTTTTGGTATCTCAAAGGCATCATTAATATGGGACTATGGTATCCAAAATCTCCATCCTTTGAGCTTATCGGCTACTCGGATGTAGATTTTGTCGGATGCAAGATTGACCAAAAAATACTAGCGATACATGCCAATTCCTTGGGAAATCCTTAGTTTCATGGTTCAGTAAGAAACAAAATTCAGTAGCCCTTTCAACAACTGAGGCCGAATACATTACGGCTGGATGTTATTGTGCACAAATTCTTTGGATGACACAAATACTTATTGACTACGGTATTTCTTCACAAGGTATCTCTATCAAATGTGACAATACTAGCTCTATTAATCTCACTAAAATCCTACCTGTCACTTATGTACGAAACACATTGAGATTCAACACCACTTTTTGCGTGATCATCAACTAAAAGGAGACATACATCTTGAATTCATTGACACTGAGAATCAACTCGCTGATATCTTCACCAAACCTTTTACGAAGATCATTTCTCGTTTATTTATAGAGAGATCGGTCTTCTTGAAAAATCTCTTTGGCCATTTTA
This sequence comes from Iris pallida, assembly GCA_029216955.1. Lineage (NCBI taxonomy): Eukaryota > Viridiplantae > Streptophyta > Magnoliopsida > Asparagales > Iridaceae > Iris > Iris pallida. The sequence continues at coordinate 4,387,485 of JANAVB010016600.1, forward strand.
CTTCTTCGAAAAATTCGAAGGACTTCCGCGGTAATCCATAAGATCATCCAAACTGAAACAACAAGTAAGTTTTGTTTCATTCGGATAATCTTTCGGATTTACCCAAAAAATTGACAATTTTTCAATATTTATTACTGGTACAGATTACTTCAAATCTGACTACTTGTCTTCCCATATTTTTTACTTTTCACCTAATGCTTTTAATGCTTTCTTATCTTCAGTCAGATTTACCGGTAGTAATCTGCAACTTTCTGTCAGATTTTCCATCTGGAAAACCAGGGCACAGTAAACGAATAGCTGTGGCTGCTTCTCTTCCCCAAATTTTGTTTACAACTCCTCATCTACCCCCATTAAACCCTTTTACTCTTATTTAAACCATACTCACAACCTTTCTCTCTCACCATTCTCTCAAAAACCCATCAATAAACCTCCCTCTCAACTGCTCTCGCTCACCATGTCTTCTCACGGCAAGCGATCTCGCCATGATGGCTCCTCCTCCTCCTCATTCGCACCGCCTTTTGCCTCTATGTTCTCTCTATCACCTACACAAGGCTACAACCCTACCTTTTTAAATCCACCCAACATTTCCACGACTGGTTCTCCACTTTCCACAAACTCCCCATCTGTCCAGAGAAGTCCATCTCATTTCTTACCTTCCCAAACCATCAAGAATATAAGAAGTTTGCCGGTATCATCGACCTTCTGGAGCAACAATTCGACATCTACCCATCTGCCATCAGGATAGTTTATTGCAACCTAATCCCTGCTGAGGACGGACCATAGTTTGAAACCGAGGTCGGTGGGATCAAAATCACCGGCACCGCTGCCTCTCTGGCCAGTATTCTTGGCCTTACTGAACGCTCATCCTACCGCTCCCTACCACCGACGCTTGAGCATATGAACATTTCCAGTGCTCTATCCTACGAAGAATTCCTCTTCAACATCTATGGTCGACCTGCTGTCCTCAAGCCTGATGATAAGGATCTCAACACATTCTTCCATGACCTCCATCGCATCCTTGGTCACACCATCACTCCTAAACATGGGAATATGGATAATCTGACCATTGAGGAATTAATTGCCATGTACTACCTTGTATTCAAACAATCCTTCTTATTCGTCAAAACCATCATCTTCACCATGATCCAGACCCGACAATCCTCCCATCGATCTCTCCTTTTTGGGATGTACATCACTATAATCCTAGCGGCAAATGGGGTTAATCTGATGAACTGCCCCAAAGGAGACCGGCCTACACTTCTTACAAAATCCAAAACCCATGCTCGCTCTGTTCAAGCTGCTGCCGCTGGCTTGTCTTCTCAGCCTTCTACGATCCTCACTCTCGAGGTTCGTCGATACATCGATCGCTGCTTTGAATCTCTTTTGATCTCCACCTCGGAGCATATTCAGGCAGCAACCCGAGGCCTCAGCACCTTCATTCATCAAGGCTTCATGGATCATGCCCATTACTTTCAGCGTATGCTTGAGGAGCGTGATTTCTACGTTAATCCCAATGTTCCTTATCCTGACTACCCCGGACTACGCTTTACCGACACCAATGTCTATGGCTTCATGTATCCAGGAGGCATAGATCCCTATGGTGCTTTTACCCCTGCCCCGGGTGATGATGAGGATCTCTCGGCAGACGTCGACCCTCCGGCTGTTCCAGTATCTAGGAGGCATAGATCCCTATGGTGCTTTTACCCCTGCCCCGAATGATGATGAGGATCTCTCGGCAGACGACAACCCTCTGGCTGCTCCTGATAGTTGATGGTCATTTGCACTTCGTGGTGGTGTGCCTCAAATGATTATGTTTTATGTTTTCTGCAGTCCTGCGTAGACTTTTTAGTATATGGTCCGAGTCTTGTGAAGTCCTTCGGGGGCTAGTCTTAAATTTGTAGTTTGTTAAGCAGTCTGTCTTGTGTAATCCTTCGGGGACTGTGTGTCTTATGTTTCTCTTTTGGGGCGTCCTTCAGGGACTAAGTATCAGGTCGTTATTAGTGTTATTTCTGCTTTACCTTTTGTCCTAGCATGGACACTATGTTTTAACAACGTTTGATGTTATCCAATGCTATTCTTTTCTTGTCTATATATATTGGTTATTTTATTTTTTATTTCTGCTTTCATTTTGTATAAATGTCAAAGGGGAAAAAATTGTATTAAGGGGGAGATATCACATTACGGAGGAGATATCTCCAAAATACGTATGTTTGTCAATTATCAAAATGGAGAAAATTGTTGGCAAATTGATTTTGATATATTGACTATAATTAACCTCCGTACTGTTTTAGTTCTATAAGATATGTAATGAAGCACTCACAGCTAGAAGGAAAGATGTTTTCCAACACTTACAAATGAAAGCATAGCTAATAAATTGCACTCAAATAATCCTGAGATGATAGCAAAAGTATACAAGATCAAAAGATCGAATGGGTTCTTAAAGTGTGTAAGTATTTAGGAAATCTTGTAAACACACTTATACTTGGATGACAAACTAAAAGCTAAAACCTTTCTATCATTAAACAAAGTATGTATGAAGGAGCAAAAAATCCGAAGGATTTTCGCGGAGATATGACAGATAATCTGAACTGAGACAACAAGTATTTGTTGGATTAATCGGATCATCTTTCGGATATCCACGGACTTCCGTCGTATAATCTGAACTGAGACAACAAGTATTTGTTGAATCATTCAAATCATCTTTCGGATCTCCGTAGATCTCCGTCAGATCATCTGAACCGAAACAACAAGTATTTGTTGGATCATTCGGATCATCTTTCAGATATCTGCGGATCTCCGTCGGATAATCTGAATTGCCTTGCTAGCTATTTCGAATTCAAATCCAACGACCAGATGTCAGAGCATTTAATGCATCCAACGGCTACATTTCTATCTGTTACTATTGGGTTGGAGAATCCGTCGGATAATCCGACTCTGTGTAGAAAATGTCTCATGCTATTGGATTTGTATAAATAGACTTCCTCATTCTTCATAAATGCTTATCCACTTGAGCCTTAAATTTTTATCTACCAAAGAGCTCCACCATAACTCTACAAGGCTTTCATTTGTCATCCACAAAAGTGTTAGAGTTATTTCAAAGAGTTGTAACATAGATCTTCCAAGTGTTGAAGAAGATCGAAATCTTTTCTCTTGTGTTTGTTGAAGTTGACGAGCCTTCTGATAAAAACTCGTATGCAAGAAGTTAACGAGCCTTCGAATAAAAACTCGTGTGTAAGAAGTTAACAAGTCTTCGGATCAAAGCTCGTGTTGTACTATTTACTCAAATAGTGGATTAAAGCGGAGAGAGTTCCGGAACTGGAGTGCCCCATAGAAGGATACCAGGATACATCGAGTGTTTGATTCTCTCTATCTTTTAAATTACTATTTACCTTGCTTATTATTGTTGGTAATTATTTTATTACCCTATTCACCCCTCACCCTCTAGTGTTTCACAGATGAAGTGGCTTGAAATTTTCCCTGTATCTCTTTATTCAACATCCCGCTCTTGGAAAACTCCAAACTGATTACGCCTTTTGGAGCAGAAGTGATCATGGATACTCGTATGGTCGCCTATGAGTCTGGTAACGTACAAAGCAGCCACAGCCCCTGGACTTCGTCGTCGAACTTCACTCCCACAGAGGATAACTCACAACCATGCCTTGGAACTTACTCAGGTGATCCGTAATAGACATGCCATCCTTGTAGCTTAGATCCATCATTTGTCGGATCAGGAATAACTCATTTACCTCGGTCTTTTTCTCATACAAGGATTCCAGCTTCTCCCAGAGTGTACTCGTATGCTCTATATTAGCGATGTGATTCTACACATTTTTGTCAACAAACTGCCTGATATATTCGCACACCTGTATATGCTCGAACTTCTAGTCCTCATCTGATCGAAAGCAAATACCGAAAGATGCAGCTTCTTGACGAACAACAATTCTTTCAACTTGTTCCGCCAATAGTGGTAATTGAAATCATTTAGGTTTATCATGCGTACCGATTTTGCATCCATCTCTTCTCCTTGGCTTGACTGTCAACTCTGACACCTGATCCTTTAAACCCAAAGCTCTAATACCACTTTGTTAGTATCAACAGAACCAATCATAGCTTTGATACCACTCTGTAGGTACTAGCAGAACCAACCTGGCTCTAATACCACTCGGTTGGAAATAATAGAACGAACCAGCCTGGCTCTGATACCACTCTGTTGGACGAAACACAAAAATCGTTCCCCTAAACCAAAGAGACTATAAGAGAACCGAAGAAAGATAAAAACAAACCAAATTGTCAAAATCACAAAGAGCCAAAACGCAAATACAACAATTTTTTAATGAGAAAAACCCTTGCAAAAAAAAAAAAAACACAAGACGATTAGAGTCCAACATTGAAAAGTATCCACTAATGGAATAAGAAGATATAGACTCCTTACAAACTTCTCAACAATCTAAACTGGATCACTATAGCTACTTGGATGATGAAAACAAACTCTCGAAGAACAAAAGATAATGAAAGAAATTACTCTAAAAAATCTCTCCTTCGAAGTAGCCACTAATCTCTATTTTCTTTGCCAAGCATTAATTAGGTTTGATATCTATATACGGTAGATATAATGATGATTTTTAGGGTTAGAAAAATACCTATATATACCCCCTATAAACCACAACAAATCTGAACCGTTTGATGGGATTCAACGATGCAGATAAAACATCCAAAATCGGTTTCAGCCTGATAAAATTAAGCTCGGACCGAATTCAGTCAACCTAGGCCGGCCAGGAAATTCTATCAGGGTTTGATAGAACTCGGACCGAACTCGGTATGGATAGAATCCAGACCAAACTCGGTCTGTCCTTGACAGAACTCCTACTTCATCTCCCCGATCTTCTCCGACAAATGAATGGCGCTCGTCACAATATCCGAGTTTTTCCGACACACAGATGATGCTCGTCGCACTACAGGATATTCTCCACATAGGGTGGGAACTCCAACCAACTCTAACACGATCTTGGGGTAGGAGACTGTGATTATTTGAATTATTTTTCTAAGGTCAATATATATTGGCCTGCAGTCAACTTGCAATTTATTCATCAATACATCACCCATCTCTCCTAATTTATTTGTAATTTTATTTTGAATACTTGTTCATCTTATTGAACACTATATTGTACCTAGATTTTTAATTTACTAATAAAATTTTATGTTTTGATACAATTGATTTGTAATTTATTTTAAGTAATTCTAGAGAATCCTTTTTTTGGCATACAGGGCCTCCAAAATCTCAGGATCGGCTCTAGGTTGACGCAAACTTAAGCGTACCAAAGTAACATGTATGAGAGTTTGGCAGTTTGGCCTACCGTTATTGGTAAATTAGTGGGAAATTGATGGATCAATTGAGAAATAATGCGAGAAAGGCCCATTCTATATGATTTAGGGCTAGTACACAAAATAATTAAGGTTTTTTCTACTTCCATATACCATCAAAGTCTATGAGAAGCTCTTGGAACTATTTTGAGGCTAAATTGTACTTTTAGATACTTTGAATTAAACATTTTGAACCCAAACCTAACCACGAATACCTTGAACTATCATCATTTTTGCAACTTGACACCTCTTTTAATTTACTGTTTCATTTAATGGTCATGTTGGACAAATTTGTATCTAAATTTAAAACAAAAACTTTTTAATTTCATATTCTTCCTGAGGTTCGACCCAAATCTAATCCTAATGGTAACTATCCCTTGATTCCTTCACTCACTGCATCTACACGCCCCCTCCCTCTTTCTTTTCTGGCTGCCGGCAAATGCAATTATGCCTAGCATGATGCAACTATCCCTCGCAAACCAGGCGAGGAGCAACCGCAACCATACGAGAGAGAGGGGGAGGGTAGAGGTAGTGGAGTGGGCGGATAGTTAGGGTTAGGGCTTCGGTCTCAAAGAAGAAAATAAGGCTTGGGTTAACTCAAGGAAGAAGAAATCATATTAGGGTTACAAATTTAGGGTTTTGTAATTAATAAATGACTAGGTTGGTTAGAAATGGTTTTGCAATTAGAAGATATTAAGATTTTGGGTTAACTCGAAGAAGAAATCAGGACTAGGAAATGGTTTTGTAATTAATAAGATAAGTTTAGGGTAGGGTTTGAAAATTATGGTTTTGCAATTAGAAGATTAAATTATGCAGGGTTAGGGTTAAGATATTTTGATTTTTTGACTATGGAAGAGGATGAAAAATGAATGTTTGTATAGAGGGGTAAATTCATTTTTGACAATTACCATTTACCTCCATCTGGAAAAGTAGTTTAGGATATTTAAGTGCAAAATTAAAGTTTAGGGTATTTTAATTCTATTAAAATAGTACAGGGTAATTATGTAAAAATATTGCATAGTTCAGGATATTTAAGTGCAAATTAGCCATGTTTTTAAATTGCAGATAGAAGCTCAGCTACATGTGGCAATTTAAAACCAGAATGTCGGAGTTTGAGAATCCACTAAATGGTGATGAAATAAAATCCTATAAAGACTAGTTTTTGTTTGTTTGTTATTATATGTGTATTTGGAGCTTTTCATTATAGATGATGATAATAAGTTCCATAACACATACTAATGTAATTCGGATGGCATCTACTTGATCCCATCCATTATCTCATCAAAAAAAAATCCATAAACAAGATATTTATGGATCAGATTCAGTAATCATTTCTCAGTGTTTTCCTGCTTTTTATGATCTGGTATGTAGGCTTTTCATGCTGCAGTTTGTCGTGTGATGTTTCCATTACTAGACTTACATGGTAAAACTAGTTCTAATTAGGACCTATTAGATTGTCTCTTTTATGATTTCTTTTATGTTGCCACAGTGTGTTGTGTGAATGCATCAATCAGAACAACTATTCTTTCATTGCAGGTCTTTCAGTAAAATCTCAAGAGCTAACTGCAACCTTCTTAGCTATAAGGATGATTTGCAATGGTCTTTTGGAAGAAAGCATCCATATATTCCTAGACTTTTCTGCACTCCTCTCCACCCTTTGGGTTATATACATGATACGATTCAAATTGAGTTCAAGCTACACAAAAGAATTAGACAGCATGCCAAGGTATTATCTGGTAAGGATATGCATTACCACTAGTTATTTCATTACTATTTTGAAAGTTCACGTCGTATTTAAGATATCAAGGTTTCTTCATTCTCTATATGATATATTTACACTGATATATTACCATTACTTCTCAGACATTTCTCATATTGACGCTCATTTTTTCGCTCCTAACGAACTCGACATTATTTTAGTTTTGTGATGTAACTTGTGCATAGTTCAATACATGCAATATAATAGTTAATTAGATTTACGAGGCCTGAGTTTTCAGAGAATACATTTAGTCTTTGATGCTAATTTCCTGAACATTGTAAATATTGAAAAACTATTGACCTTCAGCTAATTCCACTTCTATTTAGTTGATCTTGTGAATACTTGTCTTTTATATGTGATCCTATTTCAGAAGCCAGAATTTCTCAGATATAATCTCTTAATTTGTTTTCCCTGAATGATTATTGAATTCTTCTCCAGGTAGTTCCTTCTCTAGTTCTATCCATATTCATCCACCCTCGTGTGGATGAACTTAGTTTTGCAAGATTTCTTTGGGCCTTCTGTGTGTACCTAGAATCTGTATCAGTGCTTCCTCAGCTCCATTTGATCCAGAACGCAAAGGTACGTTGACTCTGGTGTTTTCAGTAAAAAGCAATAATAACAATACATACATAGGTACTGTTTATTTTTATGGATTATAATTTAATATAATAATATATTAACAACACAATTTTTATGCAGATGGTTGAACCTTTCACAGCCAATTATGTATTTGCACTGGGTGTTGCAAGATTCTTCTCTTTTGCACACTGGATACTTATGGTAACCTTTGTTGCTTTTTGTTTAATAAGTATACAAATTAAGAAGTTATAGTAACAAAATTTCATGACCAACTAATATTAATTGTTGGTCTAAACCCAAACTTGTTTTTGTCTATGTAGCACGGGCACCAGTTCTTAGAGTGTCCTCGCTTCCTAGGTTTTTGCAGTCATCCTGACCGATTCAAATTGAAGTTATGTGCTATTTCTGTTTGTAGACAGACTAACAGGGAATAAAAGAGATGCACAGTTCAATATGATCTCGAGTCATCAATATATTCTATCATGTATTTATTTCCTGTAGTTAGCACACACAATGAGAATGCACATGCTATATATGCTCAAGAGAACATTCATCACTTTCTATCACAAAAAAGCTCTAAATAGTAAAGGCAACCGAGTAAAGAATTGTTAGTCCCGAAGCGTACCAAGATGAGAACTTAGGCCAGGAATGACAAAGAATCATGCAAGACTTTTCAGTCTGCCCTTTGTTTAATCCTTATGAAGAAGTCCAGGATTCCATGCAAGAAACTTACTCCCCGAACTTCTATGATTCCAACCGATATAGGAAACACAGGCGACAAGCACACAAAGAATAAAACATGTTCTTCCTTGCAAACGCAGTTGCAATTGGGATAGAACGTTCACAACAAAAGAGGATGAAGAAGAAATAAACAAAAGCGTTCTTCTCTTTACATTCGCAGACACTACAGAGATAGAACGAAAATACAACAAGAGAACAACCAAAATCAACTCCTTGTTGGGGTGAACTGGCAACCGTTGCTCAAAGCAAGATTCACCCCATAGACGATATCCTCCCAGGAGCTAGCAAGTTCACCAAAGAACTTCTGGAATGCTCCTATCACTCTTGGACAACTTGGAAACTCGAAAGGGTGCAATCAACACTTAGGCGCATAGAGCCTGCTGAAGGTGCATAGACCCTACTGGACTGAATTAGTGGCCCTCACATTCTCTCTCTTCCAATTTTCCAACCAACCACAAATGAGAGGAGTGTAGCTCTATTTATAGAGCAGCCCAGCACCTATGCATGCATACACATGCTCATGTGCATATGCTCTTTCTGACCAAATCCCACAAAATTTGCATCACAGAGTACTATGCACCGACACAACAGTGCGCCGCATGCTAACAGTGCTGCCTGCTGCGCCCATGCCGAAAGCAGTGACAACACACATGTATGATAGCTGACAGCAACTACGAGCACGCACCTCAAGCGTAGCGCCAAGCGCATAGCACCTAGGCGCATAGCACATGGCCGCATATGCGCATAGCCGTTTATGCACCTCGCCGCTTATGCGCCTAACGCATATACCCTGGTCGCATAGACGCCATGTCGCAGTGCACCTTGCTACGTAGAACCTGATGCTAGAGCCGCGCATGGCCTCGCATGTGCCTCGCATAGTCTGCGCATAGTCGCACGTATAGCCGGCGTAGAGTCGCATAGATGTCCACGCATACGCCTCGAGCATGCGCCTGGGCATGCACCCGAGTTAGCAACCGTGCATGCAACTCGAGCATAAGAGGAGAGCACGAGCGCCATACGACGATGCTATCATACTAAGTGCAAAGTGTGCCATCAAAGCGTCACTTTACACCCTTCGCCCGTGCCCGAATTCGAGTTTGAGTCTGAGTTTGAGTCGCTAAGCCCCTACGGGGCTTAGCTCCTATGGTTTCCCATAGTGAATAACAAAACAAAGAAATATTCCTTGTGATTTATACTTAATCCTCTATGAAAATCAACCACATGGGCATATCACCCCATGTGCATACTCCAACACAAGCATAGCTATTATATTGTGATATACACCATAGTGGTTTTCCAATGTGGGACTGAAAGTTCCTAAAGCAAGTGAAAACACTATCGATCCCCTATATATATCACAATACATGGTAGAACGTTCGTCACAGTAACTGCCATCATGCATTAGGTGATATGTCGCCTCCGACTTGAATCTTCTCGCATGGGTCAAACAACAGTATGATATAAGAATGGACTGAGCCTTAAATTCTGCACCATAGCTGCTATTCTTTCCACTCATACAATGATATCAGCTGTGTTTTCGATTGTACATTAAAGGTCTTGTGCAAGCCTGGTTTCGGTGTATGACTTTTGGTTTTTTACAAGTTTACCCTTAAGAGACGGTCTATATCTCTGTTCACACACTCTAGGAGAGTTCTTTTGTTAAGAGTTCCGACATGAAGACTTGCGCTTCCTTGCGGTGCTCTGCCGCTATGATATGGCATGAAGCCGAGGCTTCACATCTTTTACCTTATCGTGGTATCATACTACTGTAGTATGAGGATACCGGCCTCTTTATATGTCGTACTACTCAGCATGAAGCCTTGCGCTCCTTTACGGTGCTACACTTCTGTGACATGGCCTGAAGCCAAGGCTTTACCCTATATGGTACCTCATCGTGGTGTCACACCACTATAGCATGGGGTCTCCGATCCCTTTGTAGTGATGCCTACAACTCTCCGTTCTTTAGCATTAAGCTACCTTCCTATATGCGGTGCTATGCCGCTGTGGCATGGCCTGAAGCCGAGACTTTACCGTGTTAAGATACCTCATGGTGGTGTTACCCTATTGTATCATGGAGTACTACGCTTCTTTGTAGTGCTGTACTACCCGTGCCTCTTGTCAATTACATTGGACATCTACGATGTCCGAGAACTCATTAAGACGTCAAAGCTATCCTCCCACAGGACTTGTTCTATATAAATAATAAATAGTAGACCATAGTGGTTCCGGGTACGTATCCTATACTGTCCAAAAGGACTACCTATATTTTTCAGTCAATGGTCCTCCCTTGAACCAAAAGCTAGCTGTCTAGTAGATTTTTCTTTGAAGTAATAGCATAAAATTTTATAGTAGGATTGCAGAGACACAATATCAAAGGTCCGTTATCTCTATTTCCTTGTTGAGTTCTCGACCAGATGGCGCTTGAGGCCATTGTGAATAGATACACCAGATTCTCCTGGCTCAAAACATTAACTACTGTAATGATCCACGCTGACTGCGCTCATTCAGTCCCTGTGCCTTGTTGCACAATTATCTTCTTATCATTGATGAGATCATCTAATGCCACTGGTGCAGGTACCTGGTTGTCGCAATACACCAGCATCACCCAGATTTGTGCACCAACCATAGAATGATCATACCTGGTTGTAGCAATACATCAGTATCACCCGGATTTATGCACCAATCATATGAAGATCATTCCTGAATTTCGAAGCCATATTGCTTCATCTGCTGCAGCTGATATTACATAGAACTCAGATTCTATAATAAGAAAAAGGTCTGCTTCTTCGACTTCATCGATATAGCAGTACCACCCATTGAACTACTTCTTCGACTTTCACGATATAGTTGAACCACTCTTGGAGAAGATGTAATCTCTTCTCTCTCTCCTTTTGATTACTCACAGGCATCACTGAAGCATTCTACCACCGCTGGGTAACTACTGAAGTACATCCTTATGAGCCCCCGAGAGATATCCTATCACCCTTTTCACAGCTTTCCAAAGATCAATACTTGGATTGCTCGTGAACGGACTCGGCATGCCTACAGCAAAAGCTATGTCGGACCTGGTGGTACTTGAAACTAACATCAAACTCCTGATGACACTCGAATACACCAACTGTCAGACCCTTCTTCCTGAATATGGCTTCAGCTTCTGATCACACCTTTGAGGAGTATCGATACCTGAAAGATCCTGATATCCGTAGCATATAATCATCTATCTACGTAGTGAGCTTGTGATAGAGCAAGCTCAGCTAACGTCCAGATTATATGAATCCCCAGGATAGACATCTGCATTTCCCTTGTCCTTCACATTGAATCTTGGACCAAAGGAATATCTTTGTTCTAGTAACACATCTACATCCATAAACATGATTAGCATGTCGTCAACATAGAGACAAACGATGATACCTCTATCACCAGCGAACTTCGTGTAAGCACACTTATCAGTTCCGTTGATCCTGTAGCTATTTGACCTGTTAACTAGGTCAAACTTCTCATGCCATAGATAGGGAGTCTGACCGTACATAGATTTCATCAACTTGCAGACTTTGTCTTCACGATCCTGAACGACAAATCCATCTGGCTATTGAATGCAAATCTCTCATGTCATTTCACTATCTAGTAGAACTGTCTTGACATCCATCTGACGAAGAATCAACTTTATGAATAGAAGTCTCGGCCATCATCATCCTGATAATTAACACCTTAGCCGTAGGAGCATATGTGTCAAACTCATCAATCTTCTGTTCTGAGCAAACCCATCCGGCTACCAGCCTAGTCTCGAACTTATCAACGGTTCCTTGGCCTTCATCTTCGTCTTCGTCTTCTACAGATTTAATGAGTTTAGCTACTTCAAGCAGATTAACAAACACCCAATTGAATTGGATGTTATGGAGTCAATTTCATCATTGACTCACTCTTCCCAGAAGATTGCATCTCTGGTCTTTATCGTCTCATCAGCCTCCATGTGATGGAAGATAAACTCATCTCCGAAATCTTTCAACCTTTTCACTCACTTTGCTAGCAGCTCAGGAATACCAGTTCAACCGTTGTCTCGCAAGGACAACCTTCTCCTGGACTACTCCTTCTTTGGAAGTACTTGCTTTTATGGTACCAATAGTGTTCTTCGAAACATTCGCGAGAATAATGTTCTTATCCCTAGAAAACTTGTCTTCAAAGAATTTCGCGTCGTGTGACTCAACGATATAAATGAATCAAAGATCGAGAGAGCTCCGAGCGTAGCTTTCAACATCTTATCCCAGAAATACTGTTTTCTTAGTCCTCGTCCATGTCTTCTGAATCTTGACATCCGGAAGCTTTACGTACACTAGACACCCCCACACTCAAATGATATTCAAGTCAGATCTAGTTTTGAACCAGTGTTAATGAGAATTATAGTCAGATATACGAACGATACTTTATTCAGCAATAAATGTAGCCGTACATGCAATTTATCCCCAGAAGCATATTCGAAGATCCACAATATATATATCATCATCTCTGACAGCGTCCTGATCTTTCTCTATGAAACTCCATTGGATTATAAATGCTATGGAGCAGTCATTTTCATAGTCAATTCCATGTTTATAGCAGAATGATACGTATCAAAGAAAACGATACTCTCTGCTATAATCAATCTTGAATATATAAAGAGACTACGTAGCAGTCATTTTCATAGCCAATTCCATATTTATAGCAGAACGATGTGAATCCTAGAAAATGACGCTCATTGTCTTAATCACTTCCACGAAGCAGTCGTTTCATAGATAATTCCATGTTAATTACAGAACGATGCTAATCCAAGAAAACGATACTCTCTGCCTTGATCAATTCTGAGTCTCTTAAGTTGTCGATCGGCTAGACGTTCAGCTTCAGCCCTGAAGTTCTGAATTTCTTGAACGCTCCATCCTTCGTCTTGAGAAGACATGCGAACGTGTACTTCGAAAACACTTCAACCCGGTCTCTGTGGAGAATTGATAAAAGTCACATATATCTGAGTGTATCAACTCCGAAGATCTGTACTTTGGTTCAATCGTTTGAGCAGCTTCCTGACAGTCTTTGCCCCTACACAGATATCAAATCTCTCCACCTACTTACTCCTACATTCTAGAGATAAGACCTAGACTAGACATCTTGAGACTGTTATTTTATAGCACAACTCTCAGTCCATTCTTTCACAACTCAATAAAGAAATTGCGTTGACATCAAAAGAAGTTCGAACATCTCTTCAATACTGAACACCTTTCCGAAGCATGTTCCTCGCTAAGAATCGCCATCTGACCAGTACGAATGTCCATATTCAAGTTTGTATCGGACAACAGGCTTCCCAAGATCAGGCCCTAGAAAATCTCTGGAACATGCTACTTGCACTCCAGTATCTTTGTCGGTGGTCCAGAACTACTATCTTGATCCTCAGATCTTCTGCTAGATAAATGTTCTCCATCGAGACCTTTGTCATAGCAAGGCTCGTCCTAGGTGAATAGCTCATTCTAGAGCAAACGTGGCCAGATGCACCAGTGCCTGTCCACTAGTTAGCAACCACGCTAGATAACTTAACCTGTGAAACCATAGCAACCAAGTTGAGTAATTAAAACAACCAAGTTTAGCCATACCTTGCTATATTGGTTAGAAACAGGATTTGCCATCCTTCTTCAAATAGTCCTCCATCAAACAGAGTAACATGTCTAATTAGGCTGGGCAAAGATGAAGCTGACTTCATTATGTACTGTTACTGTCTGGAGCAAATGAGGAGACATGTGCTGAGATATGCAGGATCTCTCGTGCATATGTTGACTGCACATAAGAAATCATGCGCATATGCCATCATGCGCATAAGCCTACGGGGAGCAGAGATCACCATACGCCTTTGGCACAAACCGCAGAGACCACCATGCACCTCTGGCACTATGTGCAGAGACCGCCATGTGCCGAGTTTGCTATGCGCATAAAGTGTCATGCGCCTACCAAGCGCATAGATCCGAGATGCAACATTCACATGATCAAATCTTCATCCAAAATCGCTGCTTGAATACACTGAGTGCCAACTTAACAGCAGCATCAGTTCTGGGTAGGTGCCCAAACACAAGCCAACACTTTGACGAAGGACTTCATCCTTAGAAAATGCTAGAAGTGTAGTCCGTCAATCTTCTCAAGTTCATTAAAACTTGCACGGAAGTTCTGCATCTTCTCAGATGTTGCTTTGAGATTGTTAGACCCGAGGCGTACCAAGATGAGAATTTAGTCCAGGAACAACAGAGGATCATGTAAGACTTTTCAATCTGCCCTCTGTTTAATATTTATGAAAAAGTCCATGGTTCCATGTAGGAAACTTGCTCCCTGAACTTCTTTGTTCCCATTTAATATGGGAAACCCAGGTAACAAGCACATAAAGAATAAAATCCGTTCTTCCTTTCAAATGCAATTGCAATTGGGATAGAACGTTCACAACAAAAGTGGATGAAGAAAAAAAAACGTTCTTCTCTTTATGTTCGCAGAAGCTATAATGAGATAGGACGAAAATACAACAAGAGAAGAACCAAAATCAACTCCTTACTGGGGTGAATAGGTCATTGTTGCTCAAAGCAAGATTCGCCCCATAGATGATTTGCTCGCATGAGCCAGCAAGTTCACCAAAGAACTTCTGGAATGCTACTATCACTCTTGGACAACTTGGAAACTCGAAAGAGTGCAACCTGTACTTAGGCGCATAGAGCCTGCTGAAGGCGCAGACCCTACTAGACTAGATTAGTGGCCCTCACATTCTCTCTCTTTCAATTTTCCATCCAACCACAAATGAGAGGAGTGGATCTCTATTTATATAGCAGCCCAGCACCTATGCACGCATATACATGCTCATGCACGCATATGCTTTTTTCGACCAAATTCTACAAAATCTTTGTCACAGAGTCCTATGCACCGACACAGCAGCATGCCGCATTCTGACAGTACAGCCTACGACGCCCACGCCGAAGGCAGTGACAACAGACATGTCTGACAACTGACATCAACTACGAGCATGCGCCTCATGCGTAGCGCCAATTGCATAGCACTTAGGTGCATAGCACATGGTCGTATATGCGCATAGCCGCTTATGCGCCTCGCCGCTTATGCGCCGAACGCATAGACGATTGGCAGCATAGATGCCATGTCGCATAGCGCCTGGCTGCATGTGCGCCTTACCGCAAAGAGCCTGACGCAAGAGCCGCGCATGGCCTCGCATGCGCGTTGTATAGCCTGCACATAGTCGCACGCATAGCCGGCACAGAGCTGCACATATGCTTGCTTATACGCCTAGAGCATGTGCCCACACATGCACCTGAGCTAGCAACCGTGCATACAGCTCAAGCATAAAAGGAGCACACGAGCGTCGTGCGACGATGGTGTCGTGCTAAGTTAAAGTACGCCATCAAAGCGCCACTTTGTGCCCTTTGTCCGCGCCGGAGTCTAAGTCGCCAAGCCCCTACGGGGCTTAGCTCTTATGGTTTCCCATAGTGAGTGACAATACAAAGGATTGTTCCTTGTGATTTACACTTAACATTTTAGGAAAATCAACCCACATGGGCCACCTCACCCCATGTGCATACTGCAACACAAGCATAGGTATTATATTGTGATATACACCATAGTGGTTTTCCAATGTGGGACTAAAAAATCCTAAAGCAAGTGAAACACCAATTTGTTACTTGTCACTAGAACAAGTATATGCTTAGGCACTTAATCGAACTCATAATGATACATTCATAAACATGCATCAATTCGTTCCACCCAAGGTTAAGTTCCAACTAAGCTACCAGCATTTACATGTAACTCGAAGAAAAATCTACATTGAAAAACTGTTTCTATAATATATAAGGCAGTGCCAATTGGTCAATATATCTCCTTGACCTGTGCTAATGGATGAAGGGATAAGATAATCCTTGTGAAATTCTATGTATGCATAGAATGATGGAAGCTCAAGTTCCTAACCCTTCTTTGTGACTTCTACTTAACTTCATTCATGACAGTTAAAATCTTCTCCAGTTAAGAAAAAAGGCCGCCTTGTCCTAGTTGAATCTTGAGCCTCATTTTCTTTATCTACAAGTCAGTTTCACACCATTCTCTTCTCGCCCACAATTGGTCAACTCCTCCTTAGCTTGTCGTCTCTCCCGAGTTGCCCAATATCAAAGTACATCCGATCACAACTTGCAGGTGAATGGAAGCTCGATAATTGTCACTAAAGAACTACTATATATACATAAAAGTGACTGTAGTAAAATAATATAAAATAATAAACATGATCAACGCACTTACCTTAAACAAATCTTAAATGATTACGAACACAAACCTCACACCTCATCCACCAATCTCTCATGTTGCCATCACAAATGTAAAAAAGAAGGAAAGTTGAAAAAGCTTCTTATTTTACTGGATTATAACGAAAAGTACAACAGAGAACCCTAACAATGAGGGTTTCTCATTACAAATATAAGATCTAGGGAAGTGTGATGGTGGAGGTCGAATACTGCAGTGACTCCTTTGCTCCGTTGACAATTGATACGCTTTGGCTTCTTTCGATATGCTCTCTGTGTGGAATGTCTCCTGTGTATATTTGTGGTGTTCTCCTGGTTTTCTCCGTGCTTGTTCTTGGAAGGTATGTACCTCCTTTTATAGCCATTGTCAAAGATAGACTATACAGGCAGCATTGGTGAGGAGAGTTCTTCTGCAGGATAGACGCAATTTGGGTTGTCACAGCTGTATGATACAATTGATTAACTGTTCGGCCCAATCATGTTAACACGTGGCACTGATTGAACGTCGATTGTCTACAGAGATCATGGAAGCGGATTTGAGGATCCTGAGTTGTGATAATCATGAGTTATGGCTGATTGCTATATGGCTCGATCAAGAATGATACATAGCACATATGGTAACTTAAGGTAATTTACCGTTTGAATGGGGCGCTCATAACACACACGTCGTAAATGTGAGATTTAAATCGGGCCCGATCGAATTGACATATGGCACAACCCATGATTCAGAGGAAATATCTCGTTTGAATCGGGCGGTTAGACTCACACGCCATAAACGTAAGATTTGATCCTTTCAGTCATTGATTGTGGGATCAGGATGGTATAGAAGCATAAAAATAAGCGCAACAATCACAGAAGCACAGATAGCAACAAACGCTGCCTATAGTGCACAAAAGCGCAAAAGATATCGATTATCTAGAAGCACAGACAAGAACAAGTCACAAAGAAACGAATGAAGACAGTGCATAAAGGAAAAGTTCTTTATTAAAATTATGTCTACAAAAGTCTATTACAGATTCTTCATGATTACATATAAAGACTAAAACATCTAAAGTCTACAAATGGGCAGTATTCAGAAAGTGCGTAGCCCCCCAAATGTGCAGTAGTGTCAGAGCAAATTACTTTCTCGTCAGAGCAAGCTTCTTATCCAGGCGTGGAGGAACTCCAATATGGCTAATGAAGCAGCTATTGGCCCGAGCAAAAATGTAGCTCCTGCTCGCAATGCTACTGCGGCTCTTGAGCAGGGCAGAGTATAACCAGTGGCTCTTCGGGTTGGCAATAAATCCAAACCCGGTAGCTTGGACCTCGAAGACCACCAAGATGTTGTTCAGGTTTGAACTCCTCATGCCAAATACTCAAGTGCATCTCAAAACCCAATAGTCGTTCTTCTACAAGGACACAACTTCTTTGAACAAAGAGATCCACAGCCAACAATCGACTTGTGCAAGGCCAACGGCCGTTTGAAGCTAAGTCGGGATCGAGCATGACTGTAGGATGCTAAGAGACAATGGACGTAGCTCCTCAGAAAAGCTTCCCTTTATAGGCTGAGTGTGGTCTAACCCCAAATGCCACGTACCATCGATCAAATGCTCCCAAATTAATGGGATGAACCTAGGATTCAGCACAATGAATCTCATTCAATAGGTTCATTTGACTGAATCCTAGGCCACGAACTCCTTGAATTCTCCAAAATGACGGCAATAAATAAAGATACGTTGATTCAGCAGACACGAAGGGACGTCATTAATCACAAAGAGCTCCCAGAAAGTCCTTAGACGTTTCGTAAAAGCCCAGTGGCTTCACAAAGCTCTCAGAAGTCCCTTATTGCTCCGTAAAAGCACAGTGGCTTCACAGAACCCCACCAACAATCTCCTCGTTGCCCAAAAGTGCAGTGACTCCGTCGTCTTTGAAACACAGTCTCCTTGTCGCCCAAAAGTGCAGTAACTCAGTTGCCTTCGAAACGTAGTCTCCTCGTCGCCCAAAAGCGCAGTGACTCAGTTGCCTTCGAAACGCAGTCTCTTCGTCGTCCAAAAGTGCAGTGACTCCGTCGTCTTCGAAACACAGTCTCCTCGTCGCCCAAAAGCGCAGTGACTCCGTCGTCTTCGAAATACAGTCTCCTCGTCGCCCAAAAGCGCAGTGACTCAGTTGCCTTTGAAACATAGTCTTCTCGTCGCCCAAAAGCGCAGTAACTCAGTTTCCTTCGAAACACAGTCTCCTCGTCGCCCAAAAGTACAGTGACTCCATTGTCTTTGAAACACAAGTCTCCTCGTCGCCTAAAAAGCAAAGTGACATCGAAGCCTCATCCGAAATGCAGCTCGTATAGATGTATAGTCCTATGAGGTAGCATTGTTCTACGTATATCTTTTCAGATATTACCCAACCGGTTTGTTTAAACCACCGCTCCAAAGATAAGAACGGAGTTTAGTTCTGTTGATAGGAGCAATATCTAATCGGTTTTGTTTAAACCACCGCTCCAAAGATAAAAACGAAATTTGGTTATATTGATAAGAGCAATATCCAATCGCTTTGTTTAAACCGCTGTCCCAAAGATAGAGACAAAACTCGACTCTTTGGATAGGATCCAAACCCGATTGGCTTCATCTGAACAAAAAGTCTTGAGCAATAGATGCACGCCACGTGTCGTCTATTCGGTTATGCTGATAACCACCCGAGATCTTGATAGAAGGAAATCTCAACGTCCACCACGTGTCAGCTCAGCAGCAGCCCTCACCGTACAAAGACAATAGATTCTCTCACATCTCAACGTGCAGTGCTCCTGCGCGTCCAACAAATCTCAAGCATATCGTATATGTGCAAGGCCTATAAATAGAAGGAGTTCTCCTTCATTAAAAAGGTTGACAATTTCCTGATTGGCAATCCAGAGTTCCATTCACGAGCACTAGAAAGTCAGAGCAAGTTCAACTCGTCGTCAGATCGTCAACGGAGTAAAGGAGCCACTGCAGTGCTCGATCTCCACCGTCACACTTCTCCAGAAATTCTTGTACTTAAATCTCCTGTTCAGGAGTTCTTTTTGTACTTTTCATACATTTGAATACAAAAGTTCGTTCAACTCTTTGTCATGGCAAACAGATGGCTCGACCAGGGGCACGAATCATCCGCTTTCTGGAACATTAATATTGTGGAGATTTTGGTCTCGTGAGTGACCTTCTGAGACATTTGGGTCACATGATGCCTTGGCCGCATGAGAGCTTCTGGAAGGGGGCCGTATGCAGTCTTCTGACGAATAGAGAGTCAGCCGTATGAGAGGCCCTATTATCTTCGAAGTTTGCAGAGGACGTGCCCTTAAGGCACTGTGCCGTCGTCATTCTCCATGGAGATGGCGAGGAGAAGTGTTGATACTGTACTTGTAGAGTACCACCAAGTGTGCTGGACTTCGTGTTTAACGGAGATCTATCTGGGGAGACGCAAGAGGTCTTCTAAGCTTTGCATAGGAGGCCTGATGTACTTTAGGCTGAGCAAGCTTGAAAATTTTTCATGCTTCGACAAGACCCCCTTAAATGTTTCCAAACTTGAAATGAGTTTGAAATACTTTAAACTAAAGCATGGACTTGTGGAGTTATTGAGACGGATGGACTCCGTCCATTAGAACTCTGTGAAGTCATTGGACCTCTGATTATGTCGTCAGTTGGGCAGAGCACCTTGAAATGTTGCCAGCTTGGAAAGTCTTGATTAATATCTGTTCGGAATTTGACGAGATCTTGGTTCGGGATTTTGATTTGTCGTCATTTGGAGGATTCGAATCATGAATAGAGGAGATCGTGGCTTCAATCTCCATCATGAAGACCTCTCCGCTTCCCTATGCTATAAATGGATGAACCTGAAGGATTAATGGTTCTGCCTATAAAAGGAGGCCATTGCCCCTACGTTCATTCATCCCTCTTCACATGGCTCCAGTTAGAACTTCTTGTCATAAACGATTGAGAGAGTCGAGGAGGACGGCTTCCTCCAGTGCTTCTGCTACGGGGCCCGTGATGGTACTTCCTCCGCCCCCTTCCTCTGAGTTGAGGGAGAGAACACGGGAGGAGGAGAAGTTAAGGGTCGCGCGACCCTTGAGCTTAGATGGCCTTTTTTGCGGGTGACCTTGGCAAGCCCTTAGTTGTATCTCCATACTTCAGTTCTCTTCTTCCAGGAGAGAGGTGGCTGCAGGAATGGATGAATGCTTTTCGTCGTCTCTTCTATACCGCTGGCATCCAGTCAGTTCAGGACATTGCGGATGCCATCGACGACTCTGATGACTCCTCTTAGGGGCTTTCCCTTTTTTTTGTTGGTCTTCATGGCCCTATTTTGTAGCCCCCCTCCTTCCTCTTTAATAAAAGTTTTTTAGCCCGTCTTGCTTGGTAGATCATTAGGGCTAACTGCTGTGCCATGCATGAATTGTCACTGTTTACCATGTGCCTTTTCTGCTTGAGGAACTTCTGTCGAGTTGAGTAGAGAATATTCTATAGGAGAACATATTAGGGTTTGGTTGACTTGCTATCCAAGGCATGCCCGATATGGGTACAGATAACAAGAGGTAGTAAAAAGTACTATTACGGAACACGTGGGTGTGATAGTGTAATAAGAAAATATTTTGCTCAGTGGTAATAAAGACGTGGTAAGCATTCTTGGAAGTTTTTGCTCAGTGGTACTATCACGGAACACGTGGGTGTGATAGTGCAAATAATCAGCATCAAGAGTGGACAGTTGTATAGAAACAAATTGGAAGTTTTTCCTAATTGTGATTGAGTATCCTTAGCCTATAGCCTATATCCTCTATACCTATAGTAGGCTCGTAACAACACTCTAAGTCGAGCACCACTACAACATCGCACTAATTGCGACTTCTAACCTACATGGGGTACCACTAAAAATGTGTCACGACTCGTACCCGGTGTAGGGGCACGAGTGCGTGGCAGCGTCCAGCCTACGCCGTAGCATCGGCGGTAGAACGCTGTCTAGGTCTAGCTAATCTGACTAATAATATAAATATCATAACCTGTCGAGATAGTCAACTCCAAACGGAGGACAAAAAATGACAACAAATCCATACTCAATCACAATACTAAAAGGAAGATAAATGATACGAAAAGATAAAGACAACAAGATATGAAAATATCCAGAAACTAACATAGAAATAATACAAGTCCATAGTTGCAGAATCAAATATAACAATATAGGTCTGAAATAATAAACAAGCAATCTGATAATGCTGGAGACAAAATCCATTATAGAACCTAGTCTAACTGAGTCACCACTGAAACCTCCTCAGCTGGAACTAAGCCATGCTGGGCTATGATCTCCTGGTCTATACCCACTACGTCATGCGGACCATAGTAGGTGGTGTACTCGTCCTCGTCGTCTGAAAAATATATCTAGTCAGAATTGGAACGAGATACATTTGTAATAACAGTTCTAGTAAAATGATAAAGACTATGTAGCAGTAAATAGAAAAAATATACAAGGTAAAATGACATGTACATAAACATGGTAAGGCATAAGTAAGACTGTAAATGAGTGTAAGAGCAAGACAGCAGGGTATATCATGTACAAGAATCAAGAAAATACTATCTATGTGAGTGAGCACTAGTTTCAACATGTGATCAGCTTAGAAACTTGATACAAGAGTTTATGGCCTGGTTAATCATACGTGCGGTGTATGATTAACACTATTCAAAGTTCAAGACTTGATGTAAGGAGGGTATTGATCACATATCTACGCTAATACTCCCCGCCCCCGACTAGTATAGTGGATCCAACCATGACACGATACGATACGGGATTCTCTGAGAAGGTAGCGAGTCTTTGCAGGAATCGGTATCCATACAATGCACAAGAACAACAAGAAGGCTTGCACAAGATACACCAAGGTATACAAGGAATAACATATCATGACGGGATCCAGACAGTACCAATCCGTGTATCCAATGTGTCAAGATATCATGGATATCTACACTAAATACAAGAAACATAGAAGATATCATAAAACAGAAAATTATCAGAGAATGTACTCGTCTGAGATCCGGTGTGGAATATCAACAGTGTCAAATACGGTGCCTCGAAGATGTAAATATGGAATATTATATTAATATCATGTTTGGAAATGAAAACAAGTCATACTAGTCCATTTCTAGGTCAATTGGTCAAACCGAGTCAAACTTGCTATTTCTAGGTTGTATGAGCCTATAACCAAGCTATTGGATCCATATCCTAAGTATCTAGGCTAAATTAGCTTTGTGTGATACTAGGGTACCTATACTATGGTGTATCCTAAGATACTAGAAAAGTCGTATGAAATGCTATACACTAGTATAATACATATAACATTATTTTCCTAATTACCTAACCTACGGCCTAACTAGTATCTTTACTGAAAACCCTTCCCCCCCCCCCCCCCCCCCCTAACCTACGTGATGTCAACCTCCTCACTACTACAAAACTCTGATACTCTAAAGCCCACATACCACCATATATTTCTAAACCCCCAATTCCATTAACCTATTCTATTTACCCAATACCCTATCATCATTTCCTTAGTTATCTATATGATACCTTGCCACACTATACTCTATTACATACTAATTACATGTATATTTATGTATCAAATACTCAAGCCATGAGCCTACACCCCCATATTGATACTACACTTGAACTTCCCCTACAACCAACTGATACCTCACCCTTTGCCTAACCCATATCATGCCACACACTCAAGACACAAACCCTTACCTATATAATACCCTATACCCTCTCACATAGGTAGTTCCAATACCTATTTCTAAACATTACCTCTTACCTCGCATAGGTACCACCTTTTTCCTAACCATTTACCTATATCACATTATCAAGTCATACCCACATTCCTTTACTCTCTATTCACTTTCTAATCTCCTATTTGACCCTCACACCCATATGCATCAGTTAAACTCCCACACTAACAAACAACTCTAACCCACAAGTACCCTCATCCCTATTTCGGTTCAGTCCAAGACTGAACTCCAAACACGTCAGTTCAGTTTCAGTCCAAACGTCTGAAACTTAAACACCCCCTTCTATTCAGTCCAAATGCTGAAACTTAACCACCCTAAGTTCAGTCTTAGGTGACTGATACTTCAATTCACTGATACATCAATTGCTCCCTTTCTAACTGTGCTCGAGCTCCCCTGCTGTCCCAACTGGACAGGGACCCCCCTATCCTTCACATTTTCACTCACTAAACTAACCCACTGATACTCATCCAAACATTCCTCCTTCTACCTATTACTCCTTTATCCTGATACAAATAAACCCCTAACATTCCTATTGACTGAAACATGAACCCCATTCTAGTTCAGTCCTTACTGAAGCAAGATGCCCATTTAACATTGGTGTTTTCTTCTCATCCATTCAAATGACTGATACCACATTCCCTTCATTTCATTCCTGAACCAACTCCCCCTCTAATTTGCTGAAATCTTTCTAAACAAAACAGTCTAGACTGCTGCTACTGCTGGCCTTATTTCCCTTGCACGCTGCTCTCCTAACAGTGCACAAATGCAAACAGGTCCCTCTATCTCAAGTGCACAAGTGCACAGATTACAGGCCAAGCTCTTCCCTAGTCTGCCGCACCTCATTGCAGCATGCTGCTGCTGCTATTGTAGCAGTTTACTGCACAACCAGGAACCTTTTCCTACTGTCATGATACTCTATGGTGCACACTGATACCTTACTGATACTCTATACAGACACCACATCCTTATACATAGCAGTAGCTACCACAAGCCCCATTTCCTATACTTATATGTACACACACAACTATAATATATAGCACATATATATGCATATATGTATACATATATATAGGCACACACACACACACACACACACACACACACACACACTCTTTTCTAACTGGTACATATACCATTCCAAATTCCTCACCACACATACACACAAATGTTTATGCGGATATCACATAACACCCCTTCACTCTTGTATCAGTCCCTCTAATGCCCTGCAAACTGACATCACACTCGCTCAAAGATGCTCTCTATTGACCCACCTACACATATCTATATATATAGATATACACTTGAAGCCACACACTCCTGTGACTGACACTACTCTAACAAAGCCCTTTTCCCTACTGATTTCCCCATGCTACCCTCACAAGAACACACCTATCATTCCTCTCTCTCCTTTTCTCTTGTCCTTGCCAAACAGCCCCCTGCTACACTGATGTGCACCAATCAGTGCATTCTCCTCTTCTATTCACTGATGCACACTGCTCTAGTGCATACTCTGCACTCACCTGGCCCCTAGCCGCTACTATTTCACCTCTTGCATACCCACCAAATCGAATATCTACCCAGTATCAGTCCACATGTGCTGCTGCCCGCACTGCTGATACCTGCCCCAAGTTGCTCCTGTGCATATCCCTTCCTATCCACTCTTCTTCACATAGGTAGGTCACACTAAACTGATTGCTAGTGAAACTGCCTTCACTTCAGTGTGCAGGAAAGGCCCCTATTGCCTTTACCAATGCATAGAACAATAATTTCCCTTGCTAAAACTCCTATGAACACACTCACCAGTTAATCTCCCCCTGCCTCTAAGCTAAACCATGGCCCCTATCTACTGTTACACAAACAGTAGATGTGGCTCTTCCACAAAACAGTCCTATTGACACACACAATATTTACATAGACACCATACACATTTACATATATATACTTATAGAACATTATAGAACATTATATATATATATATATATATATATATATATATATATATATATATATATATGCAAATGACCTCTAGCCTAGTGGTTAAGAGAGATGCATGCAGCCCGAGTGGTGGTCAGGAGTTCGAATCCCAGTGAGAGCGATTCCAGAAACAATTTACCTGGTTCCATATATATATATATATATAAAGGGTAAATTTTATTCCAAATGCGACGCAATAATCTTACAACATACAATCATGGTGGGACTCCCACACTTCAGTTTCCCATAGCATTTACATCGAATTCAATGTTATGGAGGATGCCTACAGGAGGGGTGATTAACCCCTCGAAGATACGACGGTTTCGTTCCCTCCATACATGCCAAACAGCGGCAGCCAGTCGGACTCTTGCGGTCCGGAACAAGTCCTGCTCTCTTCCTCTGCTATCTCGGAGCACAGTGATGATGTCCCCAACCCCCTTTCCGGAATCACATCCACCCAACACCCTATTTTGCTCAGACCAGATCTGCCATGATAGGTCACACTCAAAGAAAATGTGCCTTATACATTCATTTTTCACACTGCATAGCACACACTTAGGGTCAGGGACCTGAACCCCAAAAGTACTAAGTCGATCCCTCGTCAGAAGACGACCAAGAAGAAGCCGATAAACACACAATTGCATCTTCCTTGCAAGTCCCTTACACCATACGAACTCATAGTCAGTACTCAGAGGAAAAGTGCGCCTAACGAGATTATAGCAGCTCCAGAACTGGAACTGTCCAGTCCCCGTAGAAACTCCAGGCGGGTCCCAGACCCATCGATCAGCCGACAATACTAGGTCCAAGACGACTGTCCTGATAATCTCACCAAGCTCCTCGGTATAGCGACAAGACTCGGGGCTCCACTCTCCATCTCGAATAATCCGTTGGCAAGTCAGACCCATTCTGTCCTCCTGATGCGACGGTGCTCCCCTGATCTCTAACAGAGATTGACGATCAATCCAAGGATTCCGCCAGAGGTCCGTGCCAGCCCCATCCATCATGACCTTTCGGATTGCAGATTTGAGTACCCCCCTATGCCTCAAAATAGTCTTGAAAGTGACTGAATGGTTGTTGTCTATGGCACAGTCCCAGAGGTATATATATACACACACACAAGACACATGTATGCTAAATTTACCCGTGCGTATCGTGAGATATCATGACACGACACCACGTACCCTATATAGGACACGTACCCAAAATCTCAACTCAAATAGGACACAAAAATCCCTTTAGAGACACGTGTCGAACACTTGGTGGTCACAATCCCATAACTACCCAAATGACACCATTCTAACCCATAGAACTATTAGGAATGAGTCCTCTAACACCTATTTCTCCACCTATACGGCTGGACCTAGCCATTAGAAGGGTCTCCTATATAAATACATGAAATTTGACTATGAAAATGAGAGAAAAGAATATTATACCTATGTGGAATAGATCCTACAGAAAGTCCCACGAATTTGAGTAAGATAGAGGAAGAAGTGGCTCCCAAATCCTTGCTAGAGCCTCCACCAAACCTCCTTGAGCTCCCCAAGTCCTTAGCACACCAAAGGGAAGGAATAAATGAATTTTTGGGAGAGTGTGGAATGAAAGAATGAGTGGAAAATCCTAGGTTGATTTGGTGGATGCCATTGTTGGCTTGTGGGGTTTATACAGGGTCTTGCTAAGCCCTAAACTCATCATGACACTGTATTAGGAAGGTCATTAAGGGAACTAAGTGGTTTGGCTCTAATTAGTGCTAGCACCATAATTATCCATGACTAGGGTCCAACTTAAATAGAATTTCTAATTTATGAATTGGGTTTAATTATCATGCTAGTGGCCCACAAATAGAATTTTTTTAACTTGGTCGAAAATAACTCTAATCTGGAAAAATGGTAGTTATAATCCTACCCCATTAGAAAATTTCATCCTCGAAATTTAAGTTGGTTGTACTCTTCTCTAGGTCAAACTCCCAACAATATAAGTCTAGCAAAATCCTATCTAAGATTATACAACGTACAATTTTATGGAATGAAAACAAACATGCATGGTTATAGCCTCTACAGTGTCATGTTATTGCAGTCTCTATTAGGGTTTACTATTAATCTAGCATGAAAACCACATGTACAACTAAGATTACTAAGAAATCAATCAAACAATCAATAGATAGAAAGGAATCAGGAAGAAGGAAAGAATATGATCTAACCTCCTAGCCCATCACCTTCAGTGTTGGTCTCCTCGACCACCATCGTAAAAGCCCTGCCCTGACGGGGTATATCCCGTTCTTGGTGCGGGGCATAAGGCGGTGCCACAGGTGGCCTAGTCGGTGCTCCCTGAGCTGTACGACGAGTGTTCGAAGGAAAATCCCTCAACTGATGCCCTTTGGTGCCACAATATAGGCATGCTCCCAATCATCTCCTACAAACCTCCCAGATGTGACCGGACTTCTTGCAGTAGTGGCAAAGAGGAACATGTTGCACCGGTCTCTTCTGCTGCTGTGGCACCTGCTGGATAGGTGCCCTAGCCGGAGCCTGAAACTGCTGCTGCGATGACCGAAGGTGCTGGAGCTGGGGACGCTTAGCAGACACTGCACTGCTAGTATCCCCCGAGAAGAAATCACTGTCCCTTTTGGGCTTCAAGCCCAACTCTCGCTTTACCTTGCGTGCCTCCGCAAGGATCTCCGCTTATGTCGCATAAAAGGAGGGGATGAGGATCTTCACATCCCAAGTTAAACCCTCTCTAAAGCGGCTCGCCCTGATCTCTGGGTCCTGCACCATGTACTCTGTATATCGGCTCAGCCTACCGAACTTTACAGCGTACTCCTCTACAGACATACCTCCCTGCTGGAGGTTCTGAAACTGCCTAGCTAGGTCTATTCTGTCCATGGGGGAGAAGAATTTCTTCTTGAACAAGTCCTTAAACTCAGCCCAGGTGTAGCCCTCTCTAGCTAGAGCCGGCTCATTTCTGAACTAGGTGCGTGCAATATCCAGCAACTGAAGTCCCACCGCCTCGACCTTCAGATCATCTGCGAGGCGGGATACTCTCATAAGACGCTCGATATCCTCGAGTCAGTCATCTGCATAAATAATATCCTCGGTCCCCTTGAAGTCCCGAGGCCCCAGCTTCTTGAAGTCCTGAATGTTGCCCGGTCTCTGTTGGGCATCCTGCTGGGCCGGAGCTCCTCGCTCTACTACAGCTAGAGCAAGCTGATGGGCATCCTCCATGCCCTGTAGCATTGTGTCTGACTGCCTTTATTGTGCCTTAGACTGCGCCCTTTATGCCTCTAGCATCTCTCTGAAGAAGGCAAACATCTGTCCTATATCAGTAGGCACTAGAGGCGGGAGAGGAAGATCTACTGGAACAAAGGGTGGAGTCCGCTGCGTGGGAGGAGGAGGAACAACAATAACGACTCCGGTCACAGCCCCCTGTACTGTAGTAGAAGCACCAATAACGACCTCGGGAACAGTCTCGTCACTGGAGGAGGAGTACCCCCGAGAGCAGCTGCTATCACTCCAACCCCGGGAGAATTAACGGGGTCAGGCCCGCGGGACGTCGCAGACCTCTCTGTGGCTGCGGGCCCCGAACGCTGGGATCTGGTCTTAGGCATCCTGAAGACAGACCGAAAGGAAAAGGTGAATACGGCACATGATAGAATATATTCAAAGGAGGATATTTAGAGTGCAAATAATCAGCATCAAGAGAGGACAATTGTATAAAAACAAATTGAATTTTTTTCCTAATTGTGATTGAGTATCCTTAGCCTATAGCCTATATCCTCTACACCTATAGCAGGCTCGTAGAAGCACTCTAAGTCGAGCACCACTATGACATCGCACTAATTGCGACTTCTGACCTGTATGGGCCACCACTAAAAACGTGTCACGACCCGCACCAGGTGTAGGGTACGAGTGCGTGACAACGTCCAGCCTACGCCGCAGCATCGGCGGTAGAACTAGGTCTAACTAATCTGACTAACAATATAAATATCATAACCTGTCGAGATAGTCAACTCCAAACGGAGAACAAGAAATGACAATAAATCCATACTCAATCACAATACTAAAAGGAAGATAAATGATACGAAAAGATAAAGACAAGATATAAAAATATCCAGAAACTAACATAAAAATAATACAAGTCCAGAGTCTCAGAATCAAATATAACAATATAGGTCTGAAATAATAAACAGGCAATCTGATAATGCTGAAGACAAAATCCAGTATAAAACCTAGTCTAACTGAGTCGCCACTAAAACCTCCTCAGTTGGAACTAAGCCCTACAGTGCTAGGGTCTCCTGGTCTATACCCACTACGTCGTGCGGACTATAGTAGGTGGTGCACTCGTCCTCGTCGTCTGAAAAATATACCCAGTAAGGATTGGAACAAGATACATTTCTAATAACAGTTCCAGTAAAATGATAAAGACTATGTAGCAGTAAATAGAGTGAATATACAAGGTAAAATGACATGTACATGAACATGGTAAGGCATTAGTAAGACTTAAATGAGTGTAAGAGCAAGAAAGCAGGGTATATCATATACAAGAATCAAGAAAATACTATCTATATGAGTGAGCACTAGTTTCAACATGTGATCGTCTTAGGAACTTGATAGAAGAGTTTACGACATGGTTAATCATACGTGCGGTGTATGATTAACACTATTCAAGGTTCAAGATGCAAGGAGGGTATTGATCACATATCTACGCTAATACTCCCCGCCCCCGACTAGTATAGTGGATCCAACTATGACACGTTACGATACGGGATTCTCTGAGAAGGTAGCGAGTCTTCGTTGGAATCGGTGTCCATATAATGCACAAGAACAACAAGAAGGCTTGCACAAGATACACCAAGGTATATAAGGAATAACATCTCATGACGGGATCCAGACAGTACCAATCCGTGTATCCAATGTGTCAAGAAATCATGGAAATCTACACTAAATACAAGAAACATATAAGATATCATAAAATAGAAAATTATCAGAGAATGTACTTGCCTGAGATCTGGTGTGGAATATCAACAGTGTCAGATACGGTGCCTCGAAGACCTAAATATGAAACATTATATTAATATCATGTTTGGAAATGAAAACAAGTCATACTAGTCCATTTCTAGGTCAAATGGTCAATTGGTCAAACCGAGTCAAACTTGCTATTTCTAGGTTGTATGAGCCTATAACCAAGCTATTGGATCTATATCCTAAGTATCTAGGCTAAATTAGCTTTGTGTGATACTAGGGTACCTATACTATAGTGTATCCTAAGATACTATAAATGTCGTATGAAATGCTTGGGTTTATTTCTTGGGTACCTATACTATAGTGTATCCGAACCACATAAATAATTATCTTTGTGGTTGTGAATTTTCTCTGAGATATTATCTGATTTCTTGGGTTTATTTTCCTGTGCCCAACAACAGAGAATATTGACTGAAGAGGTAACGAAACTGATGCATGTCAAGATCATAGGTTAAGAAGGTACTAGGCTAAGGTAGAGCATGTTAAATATAAATTGGAGGGACATTTAAATGGTAGTTACAGAAGTGATCACCACAATAGAGGTGAATTGAAAAAATAATTCAGGTACCCATCTCCAGAAGTATCGGACGAATTCCAAACAAAATTATTAGAAAAATACTTCACTGGAATATATGAATAACACTCACAGGACGACTCCTTTCACACAGGAAAGGGAGGAATAGGAAGATGTGAAATTAAAGTGGATTGATCCTTGCTAAATGAGATAAATGGCACTCATAGGAAGACTCCTATTAACACCCATTTGGAAGGCTTTGCTGGGTGATGAATGTATACGAGGCACACATTGTGAAGCACCTAATAACCAACTCTTGCATATTAGAACCCTATAGTGTAGAATGTTAGGACTGGCCAAAAGGAATACTTAGCTATTGGAATGCCAACAAAATTATTAAAAAAAATAAAATCTTCACTAAAATATAGGAATGATTATAAACAAAACTCAAAGGAAGACTCCTATTAGCGCAGAAGAAAGCGAGGAGGAATAAGAAGATATCATGTTCAGTTGGACTATGAGCCCATGGCCTACATACCACTAAATGAAATTGAAGAATGCCAACAAGAAAATAGACAAATATTACTCTTTTTCTTTTAACATTTTATTTGCTTGCAATCTGCTAAGTCTATGTTGGATTATATCTCATTTCTAGTTGAGCCCTCAAAAGAGGGTGACAATGGAGTTGGTAATTTAGTTCCACATCGGATAGGAGGTATGATCATGAGGTATACATAATTGGAATTGGTTCAGCCCCTACATGGGAACTCCCTTTAAGTCATATAGTATTGTCCAATATCGCACCTCATGCATACCGCATTCCTAACAAGTGGTATCAGAGCCTAAGATTACGGAACTGGTTTGGACGGATCTAATTGGTTCGAGACAGATTGTGCTGAACTTGCATGCGTATAATTGGATTATATGGGCTCTCTTCTCAAGACAGAGTAGGAGCGGGCTCTCTTGTCAAGGTGGAGTAGGAGTATCCTCAATAAGGTGGTATGAAGGCGAATCAGACCTAATATTAGAGGCAACTACATGAATTGACTTCAAATGTGGGTTTAACGTGTCCAAGGTGGAGCAAGACGTTGTGGTTGGCACACAATTGTGGTATTCATGAATGTGTCGGTTTGGTTCTGTGGTTGAACAGATCAAGATGACAATATGTTGGATCTTCTGGATGCTCGGCTGGAGGAAACGAGCAAAGATAGCATGGGTGCTAAGGTTGTTCGGTTGGAGGGAATGAGCAAAGGTAGCAGGGATGCTAATGCTGTTTGTCTAGCGAAAACGAGCTAAAATGGAGATTGTTGGATTGTATCTCGTTTCCGGTTGAGCCCTCAAAAGGGGGCGACAATGGAGATGGTAATTTAGTCCCACATTGGGTAGGAGGTGGGATCATGAGGTGTAGATAATTGGAATTGGTTCAGACCTTACATGGGAATTCCACATATGGGTCCAGTCCAATATCACACCTTATAGGCCAACTCTGATTCGGATCACACCACATTCCCAATAGTCTGATCCTCTTCATTTATCTATATTTTTATTTTATCCTCCTTGTACACTACCCATGAGTCCATCCAAAACCCTCTTTTATAGGTTTCATAATAGCCCTCCCAAATATTTAGAAATTTCTAAACTAGATAATAATTCAATTCCTGATATACTTACCATATGTAAAGGACCTGCCACCTAATATACTAGATAAGTCTCGTTAGCAATTTAATCTAGTTACCATAGAAAAAGAATATGACAACCGAAGATGAAAATGTATTTTTTTTTTTTTTTTTTTTTTTTTTGTATTTGCTTCTCATTGTGTGATTCTAATACAAGATTACTCGACTCTGATTTTCTAACTTAAAACTCAAAGAAACTCCATAAGAATGTTACAATATTAAGTGGTTCATAAATCTCCGATGAAGTCTTATACCCAGTTATATAAAAAAATCTCTATCTTACTTTGACAATTGTGGATCCATTTAGACGTGCATGCTCACAATTTTGTAACAGACCTTCTTGAGTTTTCTCTATATTCTCTTTTGCATACTTGTCCTGAAATATGAAAATTCAACCAGCCTCCGAAATCATACGCTTTAAATGAGCCAATGTGAACAAGACTACTCGACTCTGATTTTCTAACTTAAAACTCAAAGAAACTCCATAAGAATGTTACAATATTAAGTGGTTCATAAATCTCCGATGAAGTTTTATACCCAGTTATATAAAAAAAATCTCTATCTTACTTTGACAATTTTGGATCCATTTAGACGTGCATGCTCACAATTTTGTAAGTGACCTTCTTGAGTTTTCTCTATATTCTCTTTTGCATACTCGTCCTGAAATATGAAAATTCAACCAGCCTCCGAAATCATACGCTTTAAATGAGCCAATGTGAACAAGACTACTCGACTCTGATTTTCTAACTTAAAACTCAAAGAAACTCCATAAGAATGTTACAATATTAAGTGGTTCATAAATCTCCGATGAAGTTTTATACCCA
This sequence comes from Iris pallida, assembly GCA_029216955.1. Lineage (NCBI taxonomy): Eukaryota > Viridiplantae > Streptophyta > Magnoliopsida > Asparagales > Iridaceae > Iris > Iris pallida. Next base: position 4,420,983 of record JANAVB010016600.1, read on the forward strand.
GTTATATAAAAAAAAATCTCTATCTAACTTTGACAATTTTGGATCCATTTAGACGTGCATGCTCACAATTTTGTAACTGACCTTCTTGAGTTTTCTCTATATTCTCTTTTGCATACTTGTCCTCAAATATGAAAATTCAACCAGCCTCCGAAATCATATGCTTTAAATGAGCCAATGTGAACAAGACTGCAATTCATTTGGAACTCTTTACTCCCAAGTAAATCTGCTTTCAATTTAGCTGCAGCAAATGCAGACTCTACTGATGTTGCTATTAAACAAGCAGTGCTAATATGACTTTGATTCATATATCTCAGATTATTGAAACTAGAGGATCATTTCTCTACGCATTTGGAAATGGGAGTATTTGGATAGGTGCACTGCTCGTTGCAGAAATTGTTCAAACATTCATATTGGCAGATTTTTGCTACTATTATGTGAAAAGGTGAGCTCTATTCGACCTCAAAATGTCAACTCCATGCCTCTGATCTCAACTCGTCTATGCTTACTTACGTTATTGATGTTTTCTCATTGCAGCTGCATGTTTGGCAACCTGAACATTGTCGTTCCTTCAGCTGTGTAAATTTCCAGCTAAAGGTTACAGGAGGCAGCTCAACTGATGCATAAACTTCCGTTTGCAAAGTTCAATCCTCTTAACTATATGTCGTAAATGTTCTATTTGATTTTGGAATCATTCTAAGGGAACCAACAAAGAGTGATAAAGGAGACTCTCAATCCTCTGAGATGACTATTTTGGTCTTCATGAACTAGTGATCTTTCGTATGGGCAGAGGACTTCCCAATGCTAATGCAAACTATCTTTTTTCCCTTAATAATTTCATTCAGTAATGGTCAAAGGTTCTCGGAATTATAGTGTACTTTGGTACATGGATCCAAAACAAATTATTCAAGTGAATTTGCTGAAAATAGAAAGCGATACACCCAGAAGACTCCACACATTCAATCTCTTGGCAAAGCATGATATAGAAATGAAACTATTATGATAAACTCATCCTAAACTGGAAGTATAATTAATTTCCTGTTGCTTTTTTAGTTCCCAGGTAGCCTAAAGCTTCAGTTTACTGGTTTGGTTTTTGTTAAGACTAGCACAAAAATCAAGAGAAAGATGAGCACGCAAAATTTTAGGTGGTTTATACAGGGCTACATCTATGGGCTAAGCTCGGAGAAGAAATCCAGTAATTAGAAAGATGAATACAATGATGGCTCAAGAATGCTCTCAAACCCCAATTAGCCCCCATACATCTCTTCAGATCTAATAGCAATACAGCCTAGTGCCATGGACTTAGTATTTTTGCCTACACCTCGATCCGTGCATCACACAAACTTCCTCCTCGAAGTCCTGTGCAAGCCTTCTACAAACACTTAGCTAGATCGCTAAGGCGAGAATGAGAAAATATGGAGCAAAAGAGATGAGAATGTTGAAAACTTCAGTATACTATAGTGAGTTTATGTATAGTTTTTAAGTGATTAATTATTATTGGAATAGAGACTACATATATATAGGAGAGGCTAGCCTCCTCTCCTATCATTCTAGGCAATGTGGGACTAAAGCCCAATAACACTTAACACATATATCAATACTCCCCCTCAAGATGGGCGAAAGATATTCACTAAACCCATCTTGTCACATCCTCTCATCATGCTGATAGAACTAAGCCCCTTTGTCAGTCCGTCTGCTACCTGATCTTTGGTTGGAACGTAGCCCAGTTCTAGTACTCCTTTCTCCAGCTTTTCTTTGATGAAGAATCTGTCAATCTTGATATGCTTGGTCCTGTCATGCTGCACTGGATTGTTGGCAATACTAATAGCTGACTGGTTGTCACACCATAGCTTCATCTTGGCTCCCTGGTCCAGCTTTAGCTTCGTCAGCATATTCTTCAAACACAATAGTTCTGTGACTCCCAAGACCATAGCTCTATACTCTGCTTCAGCTGTTGATCTGGCCACTACTGACTGCTTCTTATCCAAGTGACCATGTTGCCTCCTACAAATATGCAGTAGCTCGATGTGGATCTCCTGTCGTCAGCATAGCTAGCCCAGTCAGAATCACAATAGCCCTAGATGCTTACATGATTATTTCTTCTGAAGATCAGTCCCTTCCTGGAGGCTCCCTTCAAGTACCCCAGAATCTGGTATACTGCGTCCATATGACCCTTCCGGAGGTCATGCATGTAGCGGCTCACTACACTGACCGCAAAGCTGATATCAGGTCGAGTGTGGCTCAAGTAGATCAACTTTTCCACCAATCTCTGATATCTATCCCGATCAACTGGTTCTCCAGCTTCAGCATCCAGTTTGAACTTTTGGTCTATCGGTGTTGTAGCTGGTTTGCATCCCATCATCCCCGTTTCCGTTAAGCAGGTCCAGTACGTACTTCCTTTGAGAAAGAACGATTCCCTTATTATCTCGAGCAATCTCAATCCCAAGGAAGTATCGAAGAGGGCCAAGATCCTTCACCTCGAACTCCTTGCCAAGCTTTCCTTTGATTGGACTGAAGCAGTCTCCTCGACCTCCACTTCGTCTGAAGAATACAGTGTGATCAGCATTGATTTGCTGATATCCCATCCCTATCATTGCTCTCCTGAACCTGTCAAACCATGCTCGAGGAGACTGCTTCAGTCTATAGAGGGACTTCTTCAGTCTGCAGACCTTGTCTTCTGTCTATTTGGTGCCGAATCCTGGTGGTATCTCCATGTACACCTCCTCCACTAGATCCCCATAAAGAAATGCATTCTTCACATCCAGTTGGTGTAGCTTCCACCCTCCATTGGCTGCCAGGAAGATCAAGGTCCTGACAGTGCTCCTCTTCGCCACTGGTGCAAAGGTCTCGTCATAGTCGATGTCATACGTCTGACTGTATCCTTTTGCCACCAGTCGAGCTTTATAGCGCTCAACATATCCATCTGGGTTCTGCTTCATAGTAAAAACCCATTTGTATCTGACTGCTCTTTTTCCTTCTGACAGTCTCACCAGCTCCCAAGTGTGGTTCTTCTCAAGTGCTCCCAACTCCTCATGCATTGTCGCTTTCCACTTTGGATCATTCTTGGCAACCTGCCAATTGTTAGGTACAATAATACTATCCAAAGATGCTATAAATGCTCTATGAGAAAAAGAGATATGATCATAAGAAACAAACTTAGCAAGGTCCCAACCATATCTGTCCGGAGGATTTCCCGCATTACTGCGAGTAGTCCTTCGTGTAGGTAGTGGTATGAGAGAAGTAGGAGGGATGATATCACCTGAGGAGGGTAGTGGTGTAGATGAGGAGGATGGTGGTGTCTCAGGAGTTGGGACAGACGCATGCAAGGGACTTAGCACTGGCACTGTAGGTACTGGTCCTGCAGTTTGCTTCTCTCTTCTGCTGTAGGTAAGTAACTCACCCTGAGCCGTAGGCCTGATACTTCTTATCTCCTCCCCCTGTTCTGCTTCACCTTCATGTTTCTCCTCAACCGTGCCTCTATGCCATACTTCTAGATCAGTTACCACCAAGCTCCATCTCCCCCTCTCGCCTTATACTGGTAGTATTAGGCGTGTTGTGCGACGTTCCCTCCTGACGGTAATATGGCTCATGCTCTCGGAAGTGGACATCCATACTAACGAACTTCTTCTTCTCTACTGGACTCCAGCACACATATCCCTTCTGAGTCGCTGAGTAGCCCACGAAGATGCATTTGACTGCTCTGGGGTCAAGTTTCCTAACTGATGGTCTGTTGTCTTTCACAAAGCACACACACCCGAACACCTTTAGTAGGAGTATCCCACTATTATTACCTTGTAATACTTCGCATGGGAACTTCCATCCCGGACTTTTGAAGACGTCCTGTTGATAAGTTGAGCTGTTGTCAATACTGCATGTCCCCATAGATTTTGTGGAACATTTATGTCAATCATCATACTTCTTGCGGTCTCTAGAAGGTGTCGGTTCTTCCTTTTTGCTACTCCATTTTGTGCTGGTGTGTATGCACAGCTGGTCTGGTGTTGTATTTCGTGTGCTGACAGGTACTCTGCAAGTGTCCTGTTGGTGTACTCCGTTCCATTGTCAGACCTCAGTACCTTCACTACTGCATTGTACTGAGTCTGGACATGTTTATGGAAGTCCCGAAAGCAAGCAAATACTTCACTCTTATTTTTCAATAATACAGCCAGGAGACACGAGATGCACAATCAATAAAGAATACAAAGTACTTATATCCATTCATAGTATTAGTAGCACATGGACCCCAAACATCAATGTACTACCTCAAAAACAAGAGAACTCTTATGACCAGTACCAACATATGAGCTTCTAGTAAGCTTTCCTAACTCGCATGCATCACATACTAATTTCTGTTTATTTGATTTTGCATACATCTCTGGATACAACTTACTTAGAGTATCAAAAGAAGAATGTCCCATCCTCCTATGATGAAGTATCAAAGTATCTTCAGTCCTCTGCTGCAGCTCTCCCATTCCAGCCTTCTCTGCCATAGATATCAATGCTGAGTCCAGTCCTTCCCGATCTAGGTACCACAGTCCCTCATGCCAGGTGCCAGTCCCAAGTCTTCGTCCCGTCCCTTTCTCCTGGAAGATCACCTTAGGAATATCAAAAGAAACAGTACATTTTAGTTGAAGAATTATAGAACTAATAGACAAGAGACTGACTGGAAAGGATGGAGCATGTAACACATAGGATAATCTTACTGAACCTGTACAATTAATAGTACCCTTACCGACCACTGGTTGGAAAGTGCCATCTGCATTCTGAATGGTGTCTGCTGGTGCTAGGTGAGTGTATGAAAAAACTCACTAGCATTTTCGGTCACATATCGAGATGCTCCTGAGTCGATATTCCAGTCTGACGTTTTAAGGGAAGACATAGATGCAAGAGCGAGTGACTCATCAGTACCTTCTGACGGGTGAGCATACATAGCGACGTTGCCTCCAAAGAATGGGGTGGATGTCTCCTCTGCTCCTCTCCTCATGTCTCCTTCGGTCGACGCTCTCTGCTTTCTCTCCAGCAGGTCCATCAGGTCCAACAGTGCATGATCCTCATCAGAAAGGTGCCACCAGCTCCTCCATTCTCTTCTGCTATCAGCAAGTTTGCCAGATAGCCTCCTTGGCCGCCTCGTCGGCCTCTTCGACCACATCTACGTCCAATATATCCTCGTCCACATCCACCACCTGAGTCTCCCTTCTTAGGTGGTTTGATACAAGCATATCGATGATGGCCCATCTCCCCATAGTTGTAGCACTGCCGATTGTGTTGCCACAGCTCTCCTTTGGATCCTGTGTCGCTCGAGCTAGCAGCTGCTAGTGCTGACTTTGCTTTGGGGGGACCACCTGTCCCTGTCTGTAGTCTGATCCGTGTCTCCTCCTGGATCATGGCTGAGATAGCCTCCTCAAGACTAGGGATATCTGGTTGGACGAGGAGTAAGGCTGTCCTCTGTGCAAATGTGGCAGTCAGTCCTTTGAGGAATTTTATCGTCCTCTCCTGCAGACAGACATGTCTCTCCTTGTACTTCGGGTTCCCGTAGCTTGTCCATTTCGAGGAGTGATTATAATCCAGCTAGAGATGCTCCAACTCCGTAGCGTACTCCTACACCGTCTTCTCCTTTTGTACGGTGTCATTGATCTCCTTTTTTATCTGGAAGATCTGTAGGTTGTTTCCCACGCCATCATAGGTTCTCCTCAACTTCTCCCATACGTCTTTCACCATATCAATGCCATCTACTGTGGAAGCAATAGACTAGACTAAGGAATTGAGAAGTCAGATGTAAATCACCATATGAGTAGATTTCTACTCCTCGTGTCCTGTCGAGCCCTCTTTCGGATCTGTCTTCTCGCCCATCAAGAATCCCTCCAGGTTCTTTCCTGCAAGGGTTCTTCTCACCCGCCGTGACCAACTCAGATAGGTGGCTAGTCCATCCAACTTCAGATCGATGGAGGGTTTTTCCAACTTTGGCGGTGCTCGTATCGTGCTATCACCAGCCGACACCTTTATCAACTTTATCAACGTCGCCATATCGTCAGCATCTAACTTCTTGAGGATCACCTCCATCGATGCTTCTTCTCGATCACGTCACACTTGTTCCACGACTCATGCTTGTCCTCGTCATCCTCTCATAAATCCGAATATCTCTGGTTTCATCGGAACTAGGCATCATCGGCATCTCCTTGAGAATCTCATATGAGATAAATCTTCAAGAACGATTTTAGGCTTCCCTACACTGTAGGTGCCACAGATGAAATAAATCTCAAGTTTAGGCTTACCTACACCGTAGGTGCCACAAATGAGATAAATCTCAAGTTTAGGCTTACCTACACAGTAGGAGCCCTAAAAGTGGTGTGCACGGAGGCACCCACGATAACAGCAGCGACAGTAGCAGCCGCAGCAGTGGCACAGCCGCAGCGGCAACGGCTCAGCGGCAGCTACAGCGGCAGAGGAAGCAGCGCAGCAGTGGCAGCGGCAGCGGCTCAGCAGTGGCTGCAGCGGCAGCGACAACATGGGAAAAAAAGGGAGGGCGAGGTTAGGGATAGGATTTGTGTGGAAAAGGTGGCTCTGACGGTATTCTAAGTAAGTTTAGGCTCTGATACCATGTAGAGTTTTTAAGTGATTAATTATTATTGGAATAGAGACTACATATATGTAGGAGAGGCTAGCCTCCTCTCTTATCATTCTAGGCAATGTGGGACTAAAGCACAATAACACTTAACACATATATCAACTGTTTACAACTTCATGGATGGTGAGGACCAAATGAGACTTACGTTATTTATAAAACCTCAAGAGCCTTACAAGAAACTTTTAGGCCTATATTTACATGATGCGACTTTTCTAGAACTTCTATAAACTTAGAGAAGTCTCATGAGAGTTCAAGAAGACTCCATCATATTCTGAAGAATTCTTGAGTATTCCAGTTAACTTGACATGTTGTACAACATTTTCTTAATCTTGGACGTGACATTATATCTCCTTCCTAAGGTAAAAGAGACCTAATTCTATGAAGTTGTTATTTTCGTTGCAACTCTGATCGAAATTAAATATGTTTGCTTGATGCTGTATGAAATTTTTGCTGTAATATTTTGTGTTATCTCAATCCCGCAAAAAACACGATAAGTGTCACGACCCGCACCCTAGAGTTAGGGCACAAAAACGTAACAACGCCCAGCCTACGCCGCAGTGTCGGCGGTAGAACGCTGTCCTAGGTCTCATGCATCTAACAGTATAAGGCTAAACAGTTTATACTTCCCGAATGGGGGTGACATAGCAGGTACAGACTCAATCACATTTAAGGTAGAGCATGATAAGGATAGATAAAACATGAAATCCAAAAGAGGTACAACAGAGAGAAATCTAAGTGTCTAAGATACACAAATCCAAAAATACATCTCAAATCTCCAAACTCAGATACAGTAATCCATAAAGTAAATACAACTCCAGACAATTGAAAATAACTAACTAAATAACCTCTAATGTGTCACCTCTAGGCTAGCAGGCAATCTCCAAGCTATCTGTAAAATTTATCAACGGGTCCAGTCAGGACAGGAGCGAGTACAGTACATCTCAACAATCTCATAACAGGTTAGGAAATATAAACATGCTAGAGAGTAAGATACAGGATCTGAAGAACCCGACTCAAATAACCCCAAAACAATATCATAAATAATAAAATAATATCAAAATAATTCAAAGAGGTCAAATGCAAAAAATATTCTTAGGCCAAAAATGATATTAAAATATCATAATCACATGGTTAGGCTCTAGGTCAAACAGTCTCTAGGGTTTCACTAGCAAAACGTCAAAACCACAAGTCATTGATTTAAATAATTTTAAAATAATTTAAAATCACCAAAAATCATATCATGAATTAAATATCATTATTAAAATAATTATAAATACAAAATTTCAAAATTATCCTCATTTGAAAAACTGGGTGCTACAACTCTATCCACCTTAGAAAAATTTTGTCCTCGAAATTTAAGATCGATAGTACTCCTTCTAGAGCCTCTAACCTACCCAATATCTAAGGTAACACTTCCTAATACTGGAATAATAAACGGAGATCTAAATAGTGTCAATCTAAGAATACCTCCAACACTGCTCTGCTGTTCGGCGGTAATGGAACTTCAATAAAATATGGACTGGAACCTATATCCAAGGGACTGGACCTATTTTAAAGTGGTCTTAACTAAGGATGAAAAGAAACTGATCATAGGCTATAGGTATGCTCAAACTATTATCTTCCTATTAACCATCTATTAATACATTCTATTACCATAGGACGATGCATTACTAAGACATATAGGCCCCTATCTCTCATAACACATTTATACTCACCAAAAGACTAGTACATCCTATCAAGGCTGATACTATAATCTCTCATAAATCTCATAAGCTACATGTTTATAGACACACATCCCCACATCAAGGACTAACCTATATATATCTATAACATATACTAATGGGGTGACGTCCCTATTTTCCAACAATCAAGGTCTTAAGAAAATTTATCTAAATCATGCAATTTGAAGGAATAGTATACAAGGTCAGGGCATACCGTAGCAGTTGGAAGTCTCACCTAGGTACACTAATCATTCTAGGTCAAAACAGTACTATGGTATCAACACACAAACAATCTAGGGTGTCTTAATTGGGAAGGTAAGGGAACAACAATCATCAAGGTTATAGGGCTGTCTACCATCCTATATAAAAATTTGGTCATTAACAAGCAACTAAGAATATTATTAAAAGGTTACTATTCCATAAAATGGCAAAAATTAAAAATTTAGGCACAACAAATCACAAATAGATTTTTTGTCTTGACACAACCTAAGTTGATCAATTTCGGGATAAAACGAGATTTGGGCAAGAAGGAAAATCAATGAAATCAAAGTATGAGCACGAGCATCCAATGATGGAGATTCAGGTCATGATTAAATTTAATTCGACTGAGTACGAATACGAGGTTCATAGACGATGAAAAGATTTCAAGGAGAATTGTCAAGGCTATCGCGAATGAGACTCTAGGGTCAAGTTTAACTATGTCTCCATTCTCGTAGATTGATACATGAAAAAGCGAACCAAAGTGTAATAGGTTGATCAGACCATCATGTACCGGTTCTGATTAGACAATATGTTAGTGGGTGGCCACCCAATAAAATATGTCATAACCAAGCTCGAAAATAGATAAGCTTACAAAACTAAGGCTAATTTAGCAACATAAGATATAAGGGTGGTAATGATGAAAGGAATTACATAGTCCAAGTTTCTTAACCAACGGATCAAGTAATCATATAAGGTACAAGGTTAACCATCTAAGGAAACAAGCAGAACACCATCACATGTCGGGTCGAAAGAATTGAGTCAAGGCTGGATTTCTAATTGAAATAAGAAGAAATTTAGTATAATGGTAGAGGTTATAGTTTAGCCAGTTGACCAGAAAATTATATCAAGAAAATAGAGTACAAGAAGACGGGTTTTAGTGGGACATGATATACCTATACGAAGGTGAGCTCGTCTAGGTCTTGCATATAAGATTTGTTGGAGGGTAACAGCTAGTATTATATTTCGAATATCAAAGTAACGATAAGGAACGTCAAAGGATCTCAATTAGAAAGTGGGAGTTCAAGAGGTGGTAATTAATGCACAAAAATAATGAAGATCGAGTTAGTCATCTGCTTCTGATACTCTTAAGTTCATCTGGTCATAATTTGCCAATCATATCTTTACCTCACCAGTCTCCATATGAAAATTTAACCTTTACTTAAACCCTTACCATGACTACCGTAGGCAATTCCCAATTTCCAAACATCACTCTTGAAGCACAACCTCACATTTAGGAATCAACATTAATCATTTATTTAAATTTCCAAGTTCTTTCACCTTGTCTTAAATTTGACCCAAAACCTCTAAATTTCGTTTACGAATTCCTTGAACTTGTTCAAATTGTTCTCCTCGTATTATTTAATTTAAATCTCTAGGCCTTACAAAACTTATCTTCCATCATAAAATCAACTTTCGTATTTTCTTCGATATATACCCTTGAATATTATTCTCCTAAAAATATTTCACAACAGTCTCTAAACTTCCATAACTTTGTGCTCTCTCTATCCCTAGTCATTTCCTCGCAATATCTTGTTTAATATCCTTATTAAACACAATTAACTTCTCTTTTCCATTACTAACCTTCTACATAGCCTCAGAGTAAAAGTTTTCCCCAGAATCAATAACCAAGATTTTCTAAGTTCTTAAAACTAGGTTGACCTCTGATATCCTCATTAGTTTTGAATACACCTATAAACTATCTCATAACCCCAAAATTTCTCTAAATGTAATTGTTTCCAGATTGGCATTATACATCTCTCTATTCTATTCGAGACCTTTACCACATTTCTATCTCAAGTTTCCATATGGAACACTCCATATTTGATTTCCTTTAGATCATCATAAAATAACCAGTTACGTCTTCTCTGAGCTACATAATTTACGTCACTTCCTTAGCCTTCCCCATGCAAAAGATACAAAGATTCAAGGGTTTCGAAGTACATCTGGTAGGGACGACAAGATATGGGTAATTAATGTAATGAGACAGAGTTTAAGATAAGAAGTAAATAAGAATGCAAGAGAATAATGGCGAGAAAGAATAATGAAGATATGTTCCTTCTCATCGGTTCAAACGAGAGGAACCCATCAAGCTTAAATTGAATAGCAAGGAATGAGGGTGAATCCAAACAAGAGAAAAAGGAATTCCAATTGAAGTTCAAAATGAGTTTCTCAGGGGTCGTCTCAGAAATCTCTCAAAGAATCCTAAGTGTGATTGAGTACCTTGGATTTAAAAATATTAATCTAAATACAAAATTAAATCAACAACTACAAAATTTTATCAAAATCATCAACTAATACCAGGATTCAAAGTTCCACAATGAATCCACAAAATCAAATTCAAATCAAGGAAAAAGGTGAATCAAAACAAGGAAAAGGAGTTTAAATCGGAATTCAAAATGAGATTCTCAAGGGTCATCCCAGGAATCTCTCAAGGAATCCTAACAGTGATTGAGTATCCTCTCATTCTAACATCTTAATTTATATATCCTATAACAGGCTCGTAGTAGTACAACTAAGTCGTTGCGCTACTACGAAATTGTACTAATACAAATCTCGACCTGCATGGGCCACCACTAAAAACGTGTCATGACCCGCACCCTAGAGTTAGGGTACGAGAACGTAACAACGCCCAGCCTACGCCGCAGTGTCGGCGGTAGAACGCTGTCCTAGGTCTCATGCATCTAACAGTATAAGGTTAAACAGTTTATACTTCCCGAATGGGGGTGACATAGCAGGTACAGACTCAATCACATTTAAGGTAGAGCATGATAAGGATAGATAAAACATAAAATCCAAAAGAGGTACAACAGAGAGAAATCTAAGTGTCTAAGATACACAAATTCGAAAATACATCTCAAATCTCCAAACTCAGATACAGTAATCCATAAAGTAAATACAACTCCAGACAATTGAAAATAACTAACTAAACAACCTCTAATGTGTCACCTCTAGGCTAGCATGCAATCTCCAAGCTATCTGTAAAATTTATCAACGGGTCCAGTCAGGACAGGAGCGAGTACAGTACATCTCAACAATCTCATAACAGGTTAGGAAATATAAACATGCTAGAGAGTAAGATACATGATCTGAAGAAATAACATGATGAAAAAGAGAGAGACTGTAAGTAAATAGCTACACTATATAGAGAACTATCAGTGACTAGTGATTCAGAGCACAAGATGGTTATGTAAACGGCACGATGTTGTACACGAGTAATCTACAGAGGTTGTACACGAGTAATCTACTGGATTGATTACATAACCACTTCTACTCCCCCGCCCCAATCAATACACAAGGATCTATATATGATATGTTATTGCACACGAAGTATAGTTGCACACGAGATCATGTGAATGCATGAATATACACGATTTCACACGATTTGTACACGAATGTCACGAATACAAGGAGTACACGATGCTCACGATAAAGTACACGAACACGAATACCCGATGTATCCGCTAAGGGGATAATATCGCACAACAAGATCCATATAGTACTAATTCGTATTTCCAACGTGTCAGCATCATGTAAAGTAATCTAAAGCAGGAAATATAATCCTAAATAAGATATGAAATGATCAGAGAATGTACTCGCCTGATATCTGAATGTCCAAGGTAAAGATACTGTCCGAGGAGAGGTGTCTGGCTCCTAATTAGAATAGCACAAGTCACAACATGTCCAAAAGGGTAATATAAAGCACTACAATGCATTCTACATGAATCTAGGTCAAACTAGGCCAAAGTCAACCCTTGGTCAACTCTGGTCAACTGCACTAGTCAAACTAGGTCATGTCCTAACCCAGCAAGTCTTACTAGGCCTAACCAAGACTATCCTAGCAAGCACACATCAATACAAGGCTATACAAGCCAACATACACCCGACTCTATATAACATGCAATTATTCAATACTCAAATAGGCAAGAATTCACATTGGATATACACTAGGTAATCTATTACTTTATGCTATATATGTCTACACATATATACACATGCATATATTAGTATTCAACATTAGGTCTATAATCATGGCATTTCAAATGGTTATATAAACTTATATATATTACAACACAATATGCTAACATATATATAATATACATACATAGCTAAGTTAACTATATTCATAAATACTTATTTAAGAGGCTATGTGTGTGTATGTGAACATGGCAAAGGGGAAAGTGAGGGTTAAATGGGTATACATAGTGTATACATATCAAAGAGTGTCAAAGTGTAAGTGAACAGTGTATACATATCAAAGAGTGTCAAAGTGTAAGTGAACAAAGTGTCAAGTGTGATAGTGTCAACATAGTGTAAGGGGGTACATGAGATAATATAGGATTTGTGTTAACATAGAATATTACATCTCATTAACTTGTATATTGCATATATTACATCTATTATTACATTACATTCATGCTTGCATTCATTCATCATTCATTTATTCTCTTGCACTACTATATGCACCATACATTACATACTATGGAACCTACATATTCATTACAAGCCATACTTATACATGCTTACATTAGATAGGATACTTACACCTCATACATCATTTATTTAACCACTTACTCATGCTTGTATTCTCTATTTAGTTACAAAATGTATATACATTAACATGGGTTAAAATCAAATAGAACATTATATTACACACAAGGGTGCACAAAATGCATATGCCGAATAGTAACTCCTACTAATAATCAATACTGTACCATATCAGTATGAATTAAAATTTAGAATTAAATTATGTTATAGATCTATGTGTTAGCTTTCCGAAACTTCAAACGGATCGCATTTTCGTTTCCGAAAACTCCCGGAATCGCGAAAACACTGAGAACGCGTTTGTCTTTCGTACAGCTGACACTCAAATAATTCTCCAGAAAGTTACAGAAAGAATTAGGCCTATTAATATATGTTTTTGGAAAGCTAACTTCAATACGCTTCTTTTAAAAAAACGGGAGATTAAACCGAACTTTGAGCTAGAAGTTATGATATTTCTACGTTAGGGCTGAAATTAAAAACGTGGATAAAAATCATGACGGATTTAGATAGTTTGAGCCAAAAGAATACACAATATATATCCTAATTATCCACAACAATAATAGCAATAATAATATGAGGAACCACACTCACAAACTTGATTATATAATCATCATGAACCATTTATTACATATATAAATATAGATACACTCTCATTACAATATATATATATAAATCTATATATGTAACATGAACACATCCACAACACAAAGGACACTCCTATGACCTCCAAATGGACACAAAATGGACACAAATGGAGATACAACCATGGGGGTCATTTCTATGGGTTCAAAATAGACCTATATGTATGAGAAAATAAAAAGGAGAAGGGATTTATACCTCCCGGTAGATCGAATCGAAGAAAAACCTTCCCGGAGCGACACCGACACGTAGAGATTCCAAAAGGACACGAACGAGCTCCGAATCCTCTTAAACTTGGGTAGCTTCCTTCTTTGCTAGAATGGAGAAGGAAGGAAGAAGATTTGGTGGTGAAATGGAAGGATTTGGTGGAGAAATTGCTAGGGATTGCTCTCTAGGAATTTGGGGAAGAACAAGAGAGAGAAAAATAGATGGACAATGACAAATGGGAGGCTCAACCCTATCCTTATTGTGGCTGGCCATAAAGGTGGCTTTGTCCTATTAGGAAAAGTCCAAAAGCCCCTACTAACCTATTCTATGAGTATTAGGAAAGGGCTAATTGGTTGGGGCTAAATTAGTCATTCTAAAGTCTCTAATCACACTAACCTTATCCATAATAATTAGTCTAACCTCTAACTAAAATATTTCTATCATGTGGACTAAAATTAATATCATATGGGCCATGCCTAACTAGTGTGTGGGTCCCACTAGAGTCAAACTACCCCCGGGTCTCCGTTTCAAGTCGGATTGAGTTGAAATTCGAACCCGACTAACCCCAAAACAATATCATAAATAATAAAATAATATCAAAATAATTCAAAGAGATCAAATACAAAAAATATCCTTAGGCCAAAAATGATATTAAAATATCATAATCACATGGTTAGGCTCTAGGTCAAACAGTCTCTAGGGTTTCACTAGCAAAACGTCAAAACCATAAGTCATTGATTTAAATAATTTTAAAATAATTTAAAATCACCAAAAATCATATCATGAATTAAATATCATTATTAAAATAATTATAAACACAAAATTTCAAAATTATCCTCATTTGAAAAACTGGGTGCTACAATAAGGCTGTCAATTGTTGTCAAAGTTAGATCTTGCATATTTAAACCTTTGATCAAGTTAAAAGAAATTCTTCCACTCACCAAATATTAGGAAACTATTTTCTAGCAAAATTAGATCTTGCCCTTATTGCTCAAAGATTACACAAGTTGACAAGAACACTAAGAACATTTAACTAGAATCTCTCATTGCTTAAAGATGGTGGCAGCAGCAAAAGAGATCAAAGCAAGCGAAGATGAGAGATTGAGAAGAATCGACCAAGAGCGAGATCTATAAGCAAATGGAGAAGGGCTTCTTATGGTCAAGAGTGTTTGAAAGAGAGCGTATTGGCATTTAAATATCATGAAACAAAATGCAGACTACAACCTTTTTCCAAAAACACAACCAAGAAAATGTTATCATTGTTGCAGTCTAAAATACTAATGGAGTTCTTCAGCTGATAGAAGAAGAGAAGAGACGGAGAAAGAAAGAAGTCTCTGACTTATTGATCTGAGCAAACAATCCTAAATGGTATGCTGATTGTTTTATATACATAACATCATATCTCTAAGAGAGAGGTATAAATCTTTAGGTGGTTGGCACAATCACACAAGTTATATATAACTAACTACGACACTCCCCCCTGAGTGTACACAACTCAATAAACAATCTGTATCAGTCTCCAGGAATGAACATAATTAATCTTCAGAATTTATCAGTACCAGGGATGATCAACATCAGTCTTCATGAATGACCAGTATCAGTCTTCAGGGATGATCAACATCAGTCTTCAAGGATGATAGTCATCAGAGAACGTATTAATGCGAGTTTATGGGGATATACATATGAAGATAAACTTCACCAAAACCTTGATTCATAAAACCCAATAGAAAAAAACCGTAACATAAGGGAAGAAGTGAGTCAATATCGATGCATCTTGAGGAAGTAGAAATATCTAGAGGTATGACCAACCTGACATGGGTATTGGGAACGAAACGCAAAAACTGTTTTTCCAAACGAAGAGATTGTGATAAAACCAAAGAAACCACATAAAACCAACTTTCCAAAATTATGCAGAAACACAAACGCAAACACAGTCACTTTTTGACGTGGAAAACCCAAAAAAAAAACTATGGGACAATCGGAGTCCAACCCTGGAAAAGCCATCACTAATGAATTAGAAGATTGCACCCTTTATAAACTTCTCCACCGATCTAACCGGATCACCACAACTACTCAAAATAATGAAAACGAATTACAAGAAGTTATCGAAGACAGAGACGATGAGAACCAATCGCAGAAGATCTCCTTGAACTGATCTCTCTTCGAAATAGTCCTAAATCCCTTATTTCTCTTATTTGAAAGTTGAAAGCTTTTGAGGACCCTCTACTTTGACCCCTCTTTCTGGTAGAGTCTAATCATGGATTAGGGTTAGGAATAACTTATTTAAAACACCCCAATCCTACAAACATTTGGACCGTTGATTTAAATCAAATGGTGTTGATAAAATACCATACTTCGGTTTTAGACCCGAAATACGTATATTGATGGTATACCGATGTCGGTATGCCGTTGTTATACCAAAAAATCATACTTTTGTGAAATAACTTTTTTGGATAAAAATAGTAATATATCGGTATACCGGCGGTGTACCAACACCTACAGTGATATACCGTTGGCACTGATACCAGTCTTCAAAAGCTTATGGCATGTATTCAATCGAGCCATCTTTGCCTACTTTGACTTTCCGAGCTTCTCTGACACACGGATGACGCTTGTCGCACTCTTGCAGTAGTAAATTTTCTCCTTGGTAGAACCTTCGTGAGTATATCCACTCTATTATCCTCTGGATGGACCTTCTTAAGCGTCGTGTCCTTCGCCTCAAGCACATCTAGTATCCAATGATATTGAGTTGCAATATGCTTAGACCAATATGAAATGCCAGTTTCTTCCCAAAGTGAATAACACTCTGGCTATTGCAAAGCAAAACATGCTGCTCTTGCTTAAGCACAATTTCCTACAGGAATTTCTTCATCCATAGGAACTCCTTGCAAACCTCCATCACTGAATGAACTATGCCTCTGTCGTTGACAAAACACACTTCTACAATCGCAACTACCACGAAACTACTCCACCAGTAAACATCATGACATAGCCCAAAGTCGATCTCATGGTATCCATATCCCCAACCATATCAACGTTGGTATATCCAACCAGCTTTGGGTCGTTACTCTTGAATGAAAGCTTCCAATTAGCAGTGCCCTAAAATTAACGAAGAATATACTTGATCGCACTTCAATGTATCCTA
>JANAVB010016600.1:4443116-4565616 GCA_029216955.1 Iris pallida
GTCCGATACGGACACGTACAGGACACAAAATTTCACAAACCCTATTCCTACAGGACCAGGACACCTAGGGCTAGGTATTTATACAATTAAAATCAAATTTTAATAGGTGGATAGGAATATACCTATGTGTGTTCTTCAACACAAAAGCTCCTTCAATGTGGATCTCCAAAAGTCACCCAACTCCTTCAAATTGATATGAAACTGAGATTAACAAGTTCCAACAGCAAGAAAACACTAATTAGAACCTATTGTAATTTGTTTGGATTAAAAAGGAGTTAAAATAGATTTTCTAGGAATTTATGAAGTTGGGAAAATATCTCTTTCTAAAACTTGTTCTTTCCTAAAGAGGCTTAACCTAATGGAAGAGGATATTTATAGGGTAGGGATCCCCAGGTTAGTGCATGTGGCCGGCCACTATGGGTTTGAGTTAGGGTTTGCTAGTGGGTTGGGCTTTGGGCTCCTATGTGCCAAGTTATTGATTATTGGTTCAACCATAAGTCATGGCTTATGACTTAATTATTCTAACTTGAGTCAAATGACTAAACCATAGGTCAACTCTAGTCTAACTAGGGTTGCATGACCTAAGCAAGTCCAAACTCAACTAGGATTAGCTCCTAGTTTAGTCTACCAAGGTCATTGCTAGTCAAAGTCAACCTAGTCAACCATCATTCAAACAATTCCAAAATAAATTCTAAAAATCCCATAAATTCAAATAAATTTTAATAAATTCAAATAACCCCAAAAATGACAAAAATACCCTCAAACTAGAAATGATAAATGAAATACTCTAATCACAAGTCATGATTTTAAATAGTTTAAAAAGATTAAAAATCACCAAGAATCATAATATGAATTAAATATAAATAAATAATAATTATAATTACAAAATTTTAAAATTATCCTCATCTGAAAAACTGGGTGTTACAGTACATACACAAAGGCCTTACACCCAAATACTCGAAGGTGACTATAGGACGCCTATTTACCGTACCATACTTTATCAGGTACATCATGCTGCAAACAATTATTGAGAGACAAATTAATAGCATAAGCAGAGAGAGCCTCACCCCACTAATTTCCTGTAAGCTTACTATTGAAAGTAAACAACATACTATCTGCATTAGTGTCACGTTTAAAATCTTATTTATGCCATTGAGCTCAAGCATCCTTGGAGGAGACTTCGGGTGTTGAATCCCTTACTCTTTGCAATAAGCATCAAAATGACCAATATATTTGCTATGATTGCTGGGCCGAATACACTTAAATTTTTTGCCTATCTCCCTTTCAATGGAGGCCTGAAACTCGTTGAAAGTATACAACACCTGATTCTCGATCTTTATAGTATAGACCAAATCTTTCCTAAAATAATCATCAATAAAAGTTATAGAATAAAAAGCACCACCAATAATTTTTACCTTCATTGGACTACAAACGTCCGAATGAATCAACTCAAGCAACGCCAGTTTTTGAAGATGGATGACTTTGAAAAGAGACCATATTCTTTTTTCCTGCCATGCAGTGCATGCATATCTCCAATTTTGTTGACCTTAGCCTTAGATTCACTTTTGCTCATTGATTTCTCTCCGATATGGCTAAGACACATGTGCCACAACTAAGTAGACGCATCATTGGCTACGTTCACCTTCTGTATCTCCTGTGCGCTTCCTTTCATATAATAAAGACCCGATTTATTACCAACGAACCTTTGGAAAGCTTCTACTGACAGTTCCCAAAGAGATTGAAGAATCCCTCATCATCTAACCTTCCAACTGACATTAGGTTGAAACGAATATCGAAAATATGGTGAGCACCTTTGAGAACAAGAGTTGCTCTTGTATTTATTTTTAAATGGACATCTCATATAGCAATAACTTTTGACACATTCCCTTTACACATCATTAACACTCCACAATCTCCTCTTGTATATGTGGCAAATGTTGCCATATTGTGAGATACATATGTCGAAATCCCTGAGTCCAGCCAAGAATTTTTATCTCATCCAAGGTTCATGATAATCTCATCACCTACAATAATGACATCGACTCCATATGCTGAGACAATTATTATTGTGTTCTCAACTTGAACCCCTTGTCGCCATTCTTCTTTGTCTTCCAAGTGAAACAATTTTGCTTGATGTGATACTTCTTGTAACAAGGTAACACTCGAAGTCCTGGTATCGACTTTGGAATATCATCTGCTATTGTCTCTGCTACCGCCCGGACCTCTACTTTTTACTCTTGGATCAGCTCTCTGAGACAAGCACCTCTAAATTGGATGTGGATGACGTGCCTTGAAATTTCATTCGCATCTCTTCATTCAACAATCCATTCTTCACAAACTTCTGACAAACCATATCATCTAGAGCAGAAGTGATCATGGACACTCGTACAGTTTCTATGAGTCTGGCTTTATACACAACAACTATAGTCCATGTACCTCATCGTTGAACTTTACCAAATAGAGAATAATTGGTTAATCACGCCCTATAAATCACTCAAGTGATCCATAATGGACGAACCATCATTGTACTTAAGACCCATCATCTGTCGGATCAGGAACAACTTGTTTACCTCGATCTTCTTCGTATACATAGATTCTATCTTCTTCCATAATGTCCTTGCATGCTCAATATTAGCGATGTGATTATACACATTCTTGTCCACGAACTGTCTGATATACCCGTACACCTGTATATGCTTGAAATTTCTATCCTCCTCTAATTTGTCACTAGGCTTCTTGGAAGCAAATATCGGACGATGCAGCTTCTCGATGAACAACAAATCTTTTATCTTGCTCCGCCAATAGTAGTAATTGGAACCATTTAGGTTTACCATGTGCACTTGTTTCATATCCATCTCATTTACTTCGTTTGACTGTCAACTCAGACACCTGAACCTGCTCTGATACCAAAGCTCTAACACCACTCTGTTGGGAGTAAAATGCAAAAATTGTTCCCCAAACTAAGAGACCGTGAGATAACCAAAAAAATGCACAAAACCAACTTATCAAAATCATAAAAAAGTCAAACGCAAACACAATCACTTTTCGACGTAGAAAACCCAAAAGAAAAAATCATAGGACGATTAGAGTCCAACACTAGAAAAATCTTCACTAATGAATTACAAGATTACACCCTCTACAACTTCTCTATCGATATAATCGGACCATAACTACTCAAAGCACTGAAAACGGATTACAAGAAATTACAGAAGATAGAGACGACAAGAGCCAATCACCGATGATCTCCTTAAATTTCTCTCTCTTCGAAATAACCCTAAATCCTTTATTTCTCTTATTTGAAAGTTGTAAGCTTTTGAGAACCCTCTCCTTTGATCTCTCTCTATGTTAGATTATTATAATATATTAAGGTTAGTAATAACTTACTTAAAGCACCCTCATTCTACAATCATATAGATCGTTGATTTAGATCCAACAGTATTGATAAAACACTAATTTTTGGCTTCAACTTCGAAACCGCTATACTGGTATTAGTATGTGTATGGTATGTCAAAAAATTGCACAAAAATTGCACTTTTGTGACAGAAATGTTTTGGAACAAAAAATAATATCAGACTGGTATACTAGCGGTGGGCCGTTCATACAACGTTATACCGACGGTATACCGCTGACATTGGTACCAGTCTTTCAAAGCTTTTAACACGTACTCAAATTGAGATATCTTTGCCGCCTTTGAATTTTTGAGCTTTTCCAACACACGAATGACTCCCATCGTACTCTGGGGTATTATTTATATAGATTAGGAACCCCGCCCAACACCAATAGTGGGTGCCTCGTTAAAACCTTCTTATGGTGCCAAAAATTCAGTAAAAAATGCCCCTTAGTTAAGAAAAAGAGAACATTAAGATCAAGTGAGTATACTTCTGAATACTCTCCTGATTTGCCATTATCCCAATCTATGTGTGTTGTAATATAGAGTCTTCGCAATCCGACGCCATAACGTTCTTCTAGAAAGTGGACTTTGGTAGTGACTTGGTGAACATATTGGCCAAGCTATCCTGGGATCAGATCTGCTTAACTTCAATCTTTTGTTGTAGTTGTTGTTGATGCATGAAGAAGAACTTCAGTGCGATGTGCTTGGTACTGTCTCACTTGATGTAGCCCTTCTTCATCTAGTTAATGCATGAGGTATTGTCTTTATATATTATCGTCGGGACATCATTGGTAGAATAGAATTCCTTCATAGTCTGAATGTACTTAATTATGGCTCGCAACTTATGCACTTTCGAGTGGCATCATAAAGGGAGATGAGCTCGGCATGATTTGAAGAAGTGAAAACCAAGGTCTGCTTTGTAAACTTCTAGAATATCGTTGTACCCCAAATAGTAAAAACATAACCACTTTGGAATCTCTTCTTGTGCGGGTTAGATAAATAACCGACATTGGGTAGCCGACAAGACGAACATCATTCTAAGGATGGAGGGGGGGAGGTTTCTTTAGGAAATATTTTCCTTTATTGCTCATTTCCTTTGGCATCCAAACCCAAGAAAGGAATAACTTTTCTTTTCCAAGATCGCGTTTTCGCGAACCAAATGAGGCATTATGGTAATGAAAGATTTCTTTAATGCCATTCAAATGGCGGTGTGTTGACGTAATGCTAAATCTAGCCAAGAGATTCACGGATAATGAGATGTTGGGTCTATTATAGATCTAAGTATAATAATGCTCCTATTGCACTTAAGATATGGAACTTCGGGTTCGAATACCTCTTTATTATCTCTCTTAGGATAGAATGGATCTCAAGTAACATCTAGAGAACATATGATCATAGGTGTACTAGAGGATTTTTCTTTGTCCATGTTAAACCGACGTAACACCTTATAGGTGTAATTTGATTGGTGAACAAAAAATACCATCGGTATAATGCTCAAGTTGCAGGCCCAACCAGAATTGAGTTTTCTCCGGTTCTTTCATCTCAAATTTCAACTTCAGGTGGGAGATAGTTATTTTAAGCTATTCAGGAGTCCCGATGAGATTCATGTCATCTATATAGACTGCTACAATCACAAATCCAAAATATAATTTTTAATGAACGTATAGCGGCATACTTCATTGTTCACATATCCCTAACTGATAAAGTACTCGCTTATACGGTTATACCACATCCATTTAGATTATTTTAATCCGTAAAGTGATCATCTTAACTAGATTGAGAGCTTGTTTTGGGGTCTACAACTATTTGCATTAGTCATACAAAGTTCTTTAGAGACCATCACACACGCACACTCACACACACACACACACATATATTATATATATATATATATATATATATATATATATATATATATTATATATATATATATATATATATATATATATACACACATATATTAAAATATATATATATATATATATATATATATATATATATATATATATATATATATATATATATATATATATATACGCGCACACACACACACACACACACACACACACACACACACACACACACATCCAATTTCTCGTACAAATATGAAGTAATGCTCCATTCCGCATAGTGGCATTATATTGGCTTGAATAGCCTAGATGAACTTGGATTTATGTAGATAAATATTTACGATATCTACAGGATATGGAAAGGCAATTCGTCAAAATATGGGAGGCTTTATCCTGCTTTCCTTTATCTCCATGCCTTAATAAAATGATATCTCTTTCATTTTGTTGTTGTCTCAATAAATTAATGATGCTTCAGTAAAGAATAGAGTTAAAAGAGACTAAATGTATGCTTTAAATTTATATTGGTTATAAGTAAGTTGTGATGAATAAATGAACCTATTATTAAATAAATAGGATTTGGATAGTGGAGAATGATTTGATACTGCATGGTGCTTATGGAAATAAATTATTTCGTTGGATCTCTAGTGATGGTTGGGACTATTGGGTGGCCAATAATGTTTAGGGCCGTCAGGTCGCCAGTTGTATTAATCCTGGAATGGGAAGAAAGTTTACAATCTATAGCTCGAGGAATGCAAAATATGAAATGTAAATATATTGCTACAGATTGTTTGAAAGTTTTTACTGTCATGCATTGCTTATGTTTTCTTATAGTTAATTTGCATATGCATTTGCATGGTCATAGACAACTTGTGCACAAGGTTTTTGTTCCTCGAATGGTATCCGCGGTCACGAAACTGATTCGGCCCAGGAGGAACAGGTCTTTAAGGTGCTAGATGCATAAGCACATGATATTTGGGGCATTCAGTAAGGCAAGCTACTTGCACATGAAGGGATGTTGTCTACCCATGAATACTCCAAGATGGTGCGCTCAACACTGATCTTCATGTAGTTAGGCTGCATACTAACAGTAACTATTTTTCAAACCTAACCTTTGTTGTAGGAACTGATTGGTGATGTTTAGTGATTCTAATATTGTTTATGCAACGACAGGGACATTTAGAAATCTAATTTGTGTATACTAATACTTGTTCCATAGGAAAATAAAGTGACCATAAGTAAGAATTATTATAAAAAGATAAATTTTATGCTTTAAAATTTCTAGTTATAGATTGTTAACAGACCTTAGAGAAAGTAGTAAGATCATATAATAATTTTTCTGTTTTTAAATGATTACAGTATTATTTTGGTGAGATGGGTTAGGATCACTCACCAGTGCACTCCAATATGTTGACCTCTTCCTCCTTCACAGGTGCAGAGAGCCACTTGGATATTCTTAGGCATTTGGAGCTCAATCAGTAACTTGAAGCTTTTTCTTCGAAAATGTTCTCTTTGTAATAAAGGATGTAATTTATGGAACATTGTTCATATGAATTGCATGAGTTGTTAGCCAAGTTGGCATATTTTCACTGGCTATTGAGAGCCTTTGTAATTCCACTGCAATCTTATCAATAAAGAGAATTAATTTTCATATCATTTGTCTATCAATTTTTTGCTTATTTTCGTTGTAATATTTTTATTTTGAGACGACTATTTAATAGTGCACTTTCTTATCTTGTATAAATGCAATCTAGACTTGTACGTTCTTCCACCCAGTGGTGATTTACTGGTTCTGTGGAATCAGGACGTGACATACGCTATAACTACATCCAAATGCATGTTTAGTTTTTCAGAAACTACCAAACTGACAATGTAGTAGAACGTAATAATGTCTATTATGGGAGAATACGTCCCCTCGTAATTAGCCCCAGGGCATTAAGAGAATCCTTGCACCATAAGGTATGATTTTAATAATATTATTTCATTCATCTCATTACGCTATCTTACGAATACTCACTTGTATCCGACATGGTTTTACATTGGGTGATGTTAGAACTACAAACTCGAATGCTAAAGAATCTACTCGACCTGGATTGCTTCTTTCCATTTTGACAAAGCAGCTCTACATAGACATTCTTTAACAGAGTGTGGTTCAATATCATTGCACTTTATTATTTCAGTGGCTACTCAATATGTAATAATATCATTGACGAATATCTCATTCCTGTTCCACAGCTGATCTAAGGATGCATACTAGTCAAAGATTTCCTGATTCTTGAATATGAGATTTAGTACACTCTTACCTTCCAGGATGGTTCCATAATCTTGAATAATCTTATGAGTTGGACAGTTTGAGAGCGATATGATTTGGGGGTACTAAGTTCCTCTCCTTCCGTAGAAGGAAATTCTTTGAATCGAGTGGTTTGTCGTACTTCCAGCCCGAGAGCAGATGATTGGCTACTGACGGTGTATGATGTCGCGCTTCGAGTGCCACACATCGTCCTACAAGGCAACATCGCGCCATCCTTCAAGAGTAGAGTTTCCTTTGATGAATGCTTTGCGTTTGTGTGGTACGTTTACCTTGCAGGCACATATGTAACATGTATATGTGAACTCGTCACTTTTGCTAAATCAGCAAATGCATCTAGCATATTCTGTATTACCATATGTAGAATTAGGACCCCCTACACTTCATTATCAGGCTAAATAATACGGGGATGGAGATGAGACAGAGTGGGCATAGACAATGTCAATTGGTGTTGTTCTTCAGGATATTGACGTTATTATCTTCCTCCAACAACGAGATAATTGTCTCATCAAAATAAACATCCATAAATTTGGTAGTAAATTGATTACATGAGAAGTGCTCTAAATAACAAATAATCTATGACGAATCATAACTGACATAAATTCTTTCTTTCTGTGTGGACCCATCTTGGTATGATGCAGCACCGTAACTGACATATAGGCTGCATACCCAAAAATGCATAAATACCAAACGCCAAGTCCGTACTCGGTGACCAACTATAATGCCAAATAGGGTTGGGTGGCAACAAGCATCAGATGCCAACATTTATGCATGTAATATTGCATATGCAGAAACAATAAGTTGTGTGCGCATCACCAAAGTCCTTGTGATCGGCTGGAATGCTTAATAAAATAAATTTGCAAGGTTATTCTGGATATGAACATGGGGGACTATATATGTTCATATTCGAAACAAGATGTTATTACGTTGATAAATAAAGTATCCACTTGCAACTATATAAGAACTTCGGGTTCTGCGACGAAGAATTATGGATTAATCATATAGAACTTATGGTCCTCAACATGCAATATTTTTAATTTTAGAAAACTACAGGTTTCATGCATATGAACTTCAAGTTCTATTTACGAACTTTGGGTTCATTTATGAACTTCAGGTTCAAATATGAACTTCAAGTTCAATGTGCTTCGCTTCAGACGGAGTAGACAGGCTAGGCCTCTACTAATATTTAGCCTTGTTTTTAGCAAAGTTTGTATATACTGAGGTCAAGTCTTTGCCAATATTGGACTTTACTTCTGGCAAAGCTAATATTCGACGAGGTTAATATTGTTGGCATTACGACGAGTCTTAATGTAGTTGTCATTAATGTGAGGTAAATATCATTGGCATTACGGGGAGACTATGACCAATGCTAAGTAGGCGCTTTGCTTTAGAAAAACATGTGCCTTATGCCAACTTGTAGCTTTTATGTAGCAAAGCTAAAGAAATAGTAGGGCTAATGCTTCTGACATTACATATCATGCCCCGATCTCGTATGACCAAAAGTTGCCACTAGGTGTGATGTCATACAAGCCTAAATTGCACTTGTATAAGGCAAGCCAAAATGACTGATTGAATAGTTAAGTAACATAGTTATCGCAACAGTAAGGCTAAGAAGAAAAGTTAAATCAACACAATAAGTATAAAAGAATGATTCTCTTTATTAATGTTGCAACAGGATTTATAATGGCTCAAAGCCAAGGTACAACTCGATTACCAATCGCTCTCTCTCTCTCTCTCAATACAATAAATCATGCCACAAGGCTTACAACTTAAAAAACTATACAAACGACGATGTTCCATACATTATGCCCTTCATATACCAAGACACTCGTTATTCATAATGAAAAAATAATTGTGCTAAGTGCTTATTCCGCATCCAATACTAGGCCTAGAAGTAGATAATATTAGCATGCAACCTAAATATATGAAGGCCACTAGCGATACACCATCATGGACTCTAGTGAAATGTGATACTCTCCATCTCGGGTAGCTAGCCTCCACTAGAGGTCCCGAAACACCATGCGCTAGAACTCAGCGTCGCTCCTCCTAGGCCGAATTGATCTCAGTACTCCGGTGTAAACTCCCTAAATTTTACTGTATTTTTTCTTTTATTTTAGTTAGATTAATTTAAGTATGTGTATCTAATATATAATGTAATCACCAATTTTTTTATTATCTTTATTTTTCGAGATTAATTAAGATATATGTGGAGTATGTGAATTTTATATATAAATACTTAGTATATTTATTCATTAAGTAGCTAATGATATAAGTGTACTTAATATATAGAGTTTTTATATTGAGAGTATTTATATGTATGCAAATATATAGAGTTATATATAGAGAGTTTATTATAATAAATAAATAAACGTACTAGATATTTTAATATGCAATATATATATATATATATATATATATATATATATAATGTGTTGCTGAAATTTTTTTTTAGAAGATCTTTAGAAATTTTTGGAATTTTTTAGGAATTTATTGGTACTAACCTCAAAGGAATTTTTTATTAATATCCAAAATCTCGAGAGAAAAATGATTTTCTCGGAGATGAAAAAAGCATATGCAGACGGATGGTGAAGAAGAAGAAAATGATTTTTTTTTGTTATTTTTGAATGAGTAAATCTCATTCAAATCTAAACTATTTTTAACCAAATCTTTTCCTACGTGACCCTAATCCTATTCTCTTCTAGATATAACATCAATCCGATACCTAATTTGAGTTTAAATGAATAGGGAATTCTATTGTAAAAAAAACCTAAGTATATATATTTTCGAGAATATATTTCTCCTTCCCTATTACGTATAACTCCTTGTGATTGAAATTATTCAACCCCAGGCCACCCTTACCACCTACGCACCGTCTCGACTGCCGGTGCATTACGGAGCGCCATTGGAGTGGTCGCTACACCGTCTTGACTGCCTGTACATCTCTCTGGTGTGATTTTTCCTCCGTCTTTAGATCTTTTCTCGATCTTTCTTCTCTGGTATGTTCACAACTTGACCCGCTTCGCTTTCCTTCAAATAGATTATTTTAGTTACTTTATATTGGGCATAAATCGAGTTCCAAAATCGAGAATAACTTAATTTTTGGACTTTGAAATATAACAGAAACTGTCCCAAACACCTATCTTTGGAGACCAATATCTCCTAATGCTGTGAATCAAACCTAGTTTTTCTTTTTTCTATGTAAAGCCAACATAAACAGGTTTAATTCTATTCAAATAGTTTTACTTAATTTGATTTTAATCTCAAGTTATTTTAGTTTGAAAATCGAGAAAAATAGTTTTCAAAACTTAAAAAACTCTGACACAGGGTTGTAGAAGCTAAAAATCAAGGGGCGCCACTCATTAAAGTGCACTATCATCAAGTGGCGCCAGATTATTAGGTTGTGTCAGTCTTAGGTTGCGCCAAAGCTAGGGTGTGCAGCACCATGTGGCAAGCCTCCTCGAGAAGCTATAACGACTGTCATCATTACTTACAACTGACAACACGAAAATCGAAGAAAATCCATTCGAATCCCATGCAATGCGGTGCTCGAGAGGATTTTGTCAGCATATAATTAATGCTGACAGCTGGCCCGCGCAAGTCGTCAAGTGGCGCGAGAATTAATCAATACAACACAGAAGACCCAGTCAAAGGTGCCGGTTGTTGAGTTGCGCCCACGTGCAACTTGGCTAGTTGGTGCCACTTGATCAAATTTTATATTCAGAAGCAAGATGACGTGGAGCGCATGCCACTAATATCAAAAAACGTGTCCACTATACTGCCCATGACCACGCGTATCTCACTCAAATGATGCCACGCATCCCTAGCAGTTAAAGTAACCGCTCGTACCACTGGATAAGAGGTGCGCAACCTGAAGTGCGTGCCACTCAGAATAACTACTTAACAGTTATTTTAAAACTCTATAAATAGAGTTTCAAATCAGTCCCAAAGAATCACTAATGATCATAATCTCCTAACAAAGTGTTGTTTCATTCTCCAGAGGCTTGTGTCTTCGATATCACATCGTCCAAGGGATAAAGTGATCGTCTTCTGATCAGATTCCTACAGTTGTACTTCCCCATAATTTATTGTACTCTTGTACTATTCTTTCAAAGTTTGTAATAAAAAAACTTTTGTTTTTTGCCAACAAAATGACGACTCTGCTGGGGACAACTTTTTTCTCCGACGAGAAAGTGACAACTCAATGTGGTACCGCATCGATCGACAAGACGCAGAAGACTTTGGTCGTTCAAGTCGACCAAACCACCTATGAAGCAATGATCAGTGCTGGGGGTACTAGGCACACCTCAGTTGCTGCCAAGAGTAAGGCACACACTATATAGACTCCAAAGTCCTCTGCAGTACCAACCACTGCTTCTGCGAAACCTGCGCCTACTGCCTATCTGCCAACTACTGCCTCTGCGCAACCTGTGCCTACTGCCTCTTTGGCTCTGAATAAAAGAAAATGCCTTTTGGCTACTCCCTCCTCTTCTCCAGTTCTGAACTCTGAGAAGAACCTATTTAGCGGGAGTGCTAGACAGAACAAAGGAAAGTGCCCTTTGGCCTTTCCTCAACCCGCGTAACCTGCGCCTGTAGCCTCTCAGCCATAAAACAAAGGAAAACACTCTTTAGCTACTCCCTCTCTTTTCCCAAATATGAATTTGGCAAAGAATACATCTATTCCTGCCTTGTTATAGAACAAAGAAAAGTGCCCTTTAGCCTTTCCTTATTCTTCTCCGGTTCTTGACTCTGCAGAAAACAACTCTGGTTGTGCCATTGCGCCAATCAGTACAAAATCTCTTTTGGGTAGAAACCTTACTCATCTTGACAGAGACAATCAAATCTCTGGTAAGAAAGTAAGTTCTGTCCAAACTGAACTTTTTCTACCCAGTTGCGCCAGGCCAAGCGCACATGAAAAGGTTGCGCAGCACAAAAAAAGATTTTGCCTAATCCCAAGAATGCAACTCAGGATCTTCCAAACATGCGTATCTCAAGATCCAAGCAAGGCAAGCTGCTAGTATCTCAGACACACAAGTGCCACACGTTTTTGACCTGCGCACCTATCTCAACAGGCACCAGCCAATATCAACTTTAGCAATACGCAAGCAGCCTGCGCTAGTGGCTAACTTGCGCCAGAGGCAGACTTCTGAAGTCAAAAACCCTCTTACATATGCTAATCAACTCAACACTTCCTTGTACACTCAGGGAATAGGATATTTCAAGAATCAAAATCATATTCCTAACATCATTAAAGAATATGTTCCTCCGACTTCTTCTCATCCTGTTGTTGTAACTGATCTCTGTGAACTTCTTGAACAGAAGCAGAAGATCACAAATCTGTCTCATCTACCTGTAACACATCTACAAGAACACTACTGTAATCATCACCATGAGGTGGTTATCAAATGCTGTTGTCAGTCAGCTAAATGGTCTGTCTTCGTTCGTCTGAACTACGCTCAGGTTCCTCAACCAATGATAGTAGATGAAGATGAATTGTTGTACGCTTCTGTCAACATGACATCTCGAATCACCGAGGTAAAAAGTATCAAAGATGCAATGTATCCCATAATCCCAGTCAACAGTACTTAGATCGGATTCATGAGTTCGACGAATGAGTATAATGACACACCAGATCAAGAAACCAAGAAACAATCGATCAAAGGAATCTTCCTTCTGACCAAGATACAATCGATCAAAGGAATCTTTCTGATTCCAGCTAAGATGCCTTCAGTCGAAGGGATCTCCCCATCACTCATCCTGGGGGTAGTTTCTTATATGACTTTGATGCCGACGGTAAAAGTTCTGAATGGACCATCTTTTCTACTAGTTCGTCTTCGATAGCTAAAGAAGTGACTGCTTACATCGTCACAGAAGATGCTTCCAGTTCTAACAGTCAAGAGCAAAAAATTGCTGCTTTGGTGGCCAGTTTGAAGAGCATGGCTGAGATGATGACAGACATGTATGCTGTGATTATGGCACAACATACGGTTCCAATGGTTGTGAATCCGATTTCGACCCAAGAACCTGTAACGACATCTACTCCCGTCAACATTGGTCTAGGGGTACAGTCTCCTCACACCGCTTCCATACCGGTGTAAGCTATTCCAAGTCAATCTGGTGCTGGGGGTGGTACTTATCATGCAGTACCTCCTCCCAACACATTAAATCTATCCACTGATCCACAATCATCGAGAGATACTAATGAGGCCATAAAACTTTTGCATACTCAATTTGAAGCCTTCAAGCAGAAAGACGGCCTACAGAAGCTTGGGATCAAGCAGCATTATCCCATAGAGTGGAAGAAAGTTCAGTTTCCTCCCAAATACAAACCCCCTACTATTATGTTGTTTGATGGCAACACATCCCCAAGTCAGTAACTCAATCACTTTGAGGTAATGACTTATCAACTACAGCCAAACGATGCTCTAGTCACTAGGGTGTTCGTCGGATGCTTAGCAGGTACAACTTACGACTGATACCACAGTTTGCCAGATGGTTGTATAATCTCTTTCTCTGGATTCAAACAAATATTCCTGGAACGATTTTATGAGAGAACAAATAACATGACTATGTCTGCCCTCATCAAAATTAAACAGCGACATAATGAAACGACCGAACGTTTCATTGAATGATTCCGCCATGAGGCACTCAAAATGTCTCTCGGAACTCCAGATGTGCTTTGGCTATAGACACTTGCAAATTAAACTTGTTGCCTATAATCAGCATATGGACTGGATTGACGCAGTTCTGGGATTGGCCTTCATTCATAGTGAATGCTAAAGCAGCAGAAGAAAGTGCTGATAAGTTCAAACAATTAGGCATTCAGATGCCTAATCTTGACAGAGATGAACATGCTACATCAAATAGCAGTGGCCATCAGAACAATCGTAAGGGCAAGGAGACTTTGGCTATCAATGTCAAAAGTAAAGAAGCTCTAGACGTCAATATAAGTCAATCAACATCTACTCCAACGACACCACCACAAAGAGAACCACGTCCAAAAGAAGAATACTCATTCGATAAAGATGATGTCATGAGTATCTTCAATTACCTGATCAAGAGCAATAAACTTCAGCTGTCGGATGCAAAATAGCCAGAAAAAGTAGGTAAAATTAACCATCCTAAATATTGTATTTACCACAGGTTTATTGGACATCCAACTCGAGCATGCTATGTGCTCAAAGGAAAGATCCATGAGATGGTCAATTCTGGTGCAATCACTCTCCTGCAGGACAAAAAGACTGTAATGGCTAGCATCGTCTCTTTACAGTTTGGGAATTTTCTTGCTCAACTTGTGCAAGACGGCGTTGTCCCCATCCCGAGAACCACTTTAGAGATTGTTAATTTCCTACATGCATAAAATAACGGTTGTGTTCCCTTATCTACTGATAAGGGGGAAATCATGTGGATCCATCCGAATTTAGTGGCTGATTTCGAAGCACCTTCTTCATCCATAAAGTCTAAAAAGGCAACCAAATATAAGTATGTCATATGACTTCGTTGGGTGAACATTGTCTTACACCTTTAACTGCTACATTCATCTCGGTGGCAGATTCTTCTTCTTCCTCTGAAACAATACTGCCAAAGCCAGAGGCTAAATATCAACCAGCTTTCCATCTGTATAGTCTACAATCCCGTGAACTAATGACAAAGATGGGATATGATCTAGAGAAGGCCCTCGACTTGAATCATGGAAAAGGATCTCTAATACCTCTTTCTCTATGCCTTCTACACAATCAATCTCGTGTTGGCTTAGGTTTCTGGACGAACTCTTTATCCTGTCAAAAGAAATATTCTAAAAACAAGCGCCGCACAAAGAATTCTAACATGGTGTCCTTCAAACCTGTATCTGAAGAAGAAGCCTTAACTGGTACCAGGTCTGGGAGACTTTACTTACGAGACTACTCAGAAGGTCAAGGGAACCCTCTTCCAGCTCCAGAGGCTATCCAAACACCTTTTTTCCCTGCTGTGAATGTTCCATTTGCCTCATCACCTTTAGTAGAACCGACTCCTCCCAAACCAACGGCGGTAGATAAGGGAAAACAAGCAGTCCATTTTGATAAAGTATTAAAAAAGACCCCATCTCTGGGACTCGATAAGGTTATCAATCTGGCTCAGCTGGCTAATACCCCAGTAAGGTTATCAATCTTTGAGCTCCTGCGTGTCACGACCCGTACCCTAGAGTAAGGGAACGTGACGTGGGTACGTCCAGCCTACGCCGTAGTGTCGGCGGTAGAACGCTGTCCTAGGTCAACATCTAACATTATAAAGGTACCTGTACAGTATATACTCTCCGAATGGAGGTGACATAGCAAATACAGTATCAATCACATTTAAGGTAGAACATGAAAAGATAGATAGATAGATAACCAGAACAGAAGAAAACACAGAGATACAATCCAGAATTCTAAGTGTCTAAAATAAGTACATATCCCAAATATCTCAGAATCTTAAAATACAGTAATCCATGAAAAATAAAGACATCCTAATCTAGGGGAGTGTCGTCAACTGCTAGTGGATCCTGCTAATAGTCCAAGTCACAACACTCATCTAGGGTAGCACCGTAGTATGTAGGGCAGAATGCCTTAGACTCGTCCTCTGTAGTATTTCAACAGGTCCAGTCAGGACAGGAGCGAGCACAGTATATCTCAACAAAATCATAACAGGTTAGAAAATATAAACATGCTAGAGAGTAAGATACATGAAACTGAAGAACAACATGATGTAAAAAGAGAGAGAGTGTAAGTAAATAGCTACAGTATATAGATAACTAACAATGACTAATGATTCAGCGCACAAGATGGTTATATAAATGACACGATGTTGTACACGAGTAATCTAAAGAGGGCATACACGAGTAATCTACTAGATTGATTACATAACCACTTCTACTCCTCCGCCCCAATCAATACACAAGGATCTAGCCAAGTTATGTTATTGTACACGAAGGTCATATGAATATATTATTATACACGATTTCACACGTTTCATATACGAATGTCACAAATACAAGGAGTACACGATGCTCACGATAAAGTACACGAACACGAAAACCCGATGTATCCGCTAAGGATAACATCACATGACAAGATCCATATAGTACTAATCCGTGTTTCCAACGTGTCAGTATCATGTAAAGTAATCTAAAGCAGGAAATATAATCCTAAATAAGATATGAAATGATCAGAGAATGTACTCGCCTGTATCCTGAGTATCTGAAGAAAATCTACTGTCCGAGGAGTGGTGTCTGTCTCCTATAGAACAGTACAAGTCACTATGAGTCTAAAATGATAATAAGATGCAAGTCAATGTATTCTACATGAATCTAGGTTAATCTACACCAATGTGAACTCTTGGTTAACTCTGGTCAACCCTAGAAGTCAAACTAGGTCAACCAAGTCAAACCTAAGTCAAACAAGTCTATACTAGTCTAACTAGTCTATTCTAGGTCTGACAAGGCTATACAAGTCCAATCTAGACTCTATGCTGACATTCAAGCCACCCATAGGCTAAAAGCCCTAGGCTATAGGCTATCTCATGCCTAAAAACCAAACCATATCACATATACACATATAAATTCATATATCTAATATAATACACATATTAATATATTTATATAATATAACATAGTAACATACATTAGCATATAGGCTACCTATATGTATACCACACATACAAGAATAGGGAAGGGCATATGTGATCATGTGTTCAAGTGTGTGTGTGTGTGCTGTGTACAGAAGACCCCGAGTAGCAGGGGAAAGACACTGCTCGCGCGCGCGTGCTGCACCCTCGTGTTCCCGTGTCCACCGTGACCCGACATGACACTAATATCACCTCAGGACACTGAAAACCTATAAGCGAGGTTAAAAACTATTTTCCTATTCAAACCAATTCCTAAAACAGTGATAAAATGCCCACTGTGGCATTTCATCGAACACCTACACGTATCCACTGATACGTGTCCGATACGGACACGTATTGGACACGAAACCAAGAAGTAGCTATACCTACAGTTAGGGTAGGCCTAGGGCTTCCTATTTATGCAATCAAAATACTATTTTATGGTATGGATTATAAATTTACCTAGGGTTTGCAATAGCTCAAAAAGCCCCAATGTGAGTGGATCCTCAAGCTACCAAAACTCCTTCAAATTGGTCCTTTCCTAAAATTTCTCACCATAGCCATAGAGAACACAGCAATTAGAATCTACTACAAGAAATTAGGAAGAAAAAGGAGTTGGAATGGAGGAGTTATGGATTGGGGAAGAAAGGGTTACCACTTCTTTAAACTTGCAAATATTCTAAGTAGGCTAGCCCTAACTTTTAGGAGACATTAAATAGATGGGGGGATCCCTAGGTGGCCGGCCAAGGGGTGTTGGGCTAGGGTTAGGGTTCTACTAGTGGTCTATGGGCCTCTATGGGCCTAAGTCATAAATCATGACTTGTGAAATCACAAGCCATTCTCTAGCCAAATAAATTCCTATTTTCTCCTAATAAATTCTAATGAGTTGGATATCACTAACTTAGGTCAAGCTAGGGTTACATACTCTAACCAAGTAGTCATGACCTAGGTTAGCTTCTAGGACAGTCTCCTAAGTCACCCTGAGTCAAAGTCAATAATATCACCAAATCCATTATACTAAAAGTTACTGAAAATTCTAATAATTATAATTAATACTAATAATTCCCAAATAATTCCCAAAATTTTAAAAATGACCAAAATACCCTCAAGCTAGAAATGTGGTAGTGACAAATCTACCCCCCTTAAAATAATTTCGTCCTCGAAATTAAAAGGGCGAAACTAACAGATGAGAAGGATAGATAATCATACCTCACGGTGCAAATAAATATGGGTATCGCTAGCGCATCTCATTCTTCCGCTCCCAGGTCGACTTTTCTGGAGAATGATGCCTCCATGCGACGCGAACCAAAGGTATCACCTGGTTTCTCAGCACTTTCTCTCGACGATCCAGAATCTCCACAGGCTGCTCTGGATAACTGAGAGTAGGTCCAACCTCAATCTCCGAATGATCGAGCACATGGCTAGGGTTAGCCACGTACCGTCTCAACTGAGATACGTGGAATACGTTGTGGACCCCCACTAGTGCAGGTGGCAAGTCTAGCCTATAAGCCACATCACCGACCCTCCCGCTGATCACGAAAGGCCCGATGAAGCGTGGGCTAAGCTTCCTACCTCCACCAAAACGTATCGTACCACGAGTCGAAGATATCCGTAGAAAAACCATGTCTCCAATCTAATCACAAGCAAGGTCTCCAGTTACTAAATAATCAAACACGACCATCAACACAACAACAACCTTCTTCTAATCCTATCTCCAGTCAACTAAGTTAAACATTGACAATGGTCAACTACTAGTCAAATTCTCAACATCCAAGTACTTGGTCATCAACTGGCCAACTATTTAGGATTTCACCTATGCTAGCTATCTAGGTGTTGGCAACTAGAGATTAGCAAAAGAAAAACCCTATAATAGGCTAGCTCTTAACTTTCCAATCCTATCAAGTCACCCATAACTAAATACCTACAAGCTAAGCACACCAATCCCAAATACCACATATATATGCTCACGAACAATAACCCATCACATACATCCTAGTATATCATCTATATATATATATATATATATATATCAAATATATATATATATATATATATATATAAAATATATATATATATATATATATATATATATATATATATATATATATATATATATATATATATATATATATATATATATATATATATATATGACTGATCAACTAAGGGTTAAAGTAGACTAAACTCATAAGGGACTGAATAGATGCTTAGAATTTAGGCTAAGGATGAATGGTCTGAACATCAATATAGGCAAAAGGGAATGATGCTAAGGAGACTAAAATTATGAGCTAAAGGACTGGACATTTGGGTCCACTTATATAGTCAATGTGAAAGGAAACCTACATGGTGACTGAAACATGCCTTTAGATCAACCTGGGCTCTCCTCTTTATCTGGCTGAACTAACTATATGCAAGACAGTGGTCTGAAAGAAGTG
Source organism: Iris pallida (assembly GCA_029216955.1). Taxonomy (NCBI): domain Eukaryota; kingdom Viridiplantae; phylum Streptophyta; class Magnoliopsida; order Asparagales; family Iridaceae; genus Iris; species Iris pallida. The sequence goes on from JANAVB010016600.1 coordinate 4,462,716, forward strand.
AACCAAACTGGTGTACAGGGAATGCAATAGGCAGTATATTGCAAATGGGTGCAAGCTACAACCAATCAAAATATATTACTTATATGTAAGCTATATATATATATGCTTTACCCTCATCACCTCAACTCTACTCAAAGTCTAATAACACCCACTCCCTACCACATGCATATCACTCCAAGAAAAGGTCAGATACTGCAAGGTGTGTTGGGACAGAACAGTGGTCAAGGGAGAACCCTTATCAACAACCCACATTATACCTCCAATGAATACAACTGTCCTAAAAGGACTGAATAACCCTGCCCAAAAAGATTTTGTAGGGCAGGTACTGCAGGTTATAATGAAGGGTATTATAAGGCTATCAAGTAAGGTAAATGCTAAAGATTAGTAGGTCACCATGTACAGGAGTAAGGATGAGTGTAGACCTCTAATATGCACGATATTAACTCTCCAGATATGCAGAATATTGTAAGGGATTAATGGTTATATCGGTGAGTCAATAATTGGTGTCTGAACAATGGTCCAGTGAACTCTATGATGCAATATGGTAGGTAATGAAAGCTGAGTGCAGTGAACAACTTGTACAAGTCTGAACCAAGGGAACATGGTATATAGTGAAGGGTCTGCACACTGCCTATAAAGGTTGATCAAACATGACTGAACTCAACACAAAGAGGACTTAACTGAAATAGAAATTGGACTAATATAGGCTAACAACATATCAATAATCCTACACAATAATGACCCATAGACACCAACCAAACCCATACCCTATATGCCAATACCATCTGCAATCTATATTCGTATAGGCCTCTTAGTCTTAGGTGAACTACAACTATACTCAAGGACAGGCTCTGGTCATGGGTGCCTCACTGGAAAAAAAAAGTAAAGAAAAATAATAACAATCATCAAGGCTGTAAGGCATATTAACATCCTATATGTAAACTGGTTGGCATTATAATAACAAGAAATCATCTACAATGGGTTACTATTCTAATACCAATGCTAACTATCATCTCTAGGTACAAACATTCTACAAGTTATCACATCATTACACTATGAAAGAACTACATATGAATAAGCTCTACAAAACTAAAATATCCCTACTCCTAAGTTATTTATGATGGAATACAATTTTTATAACAACAGAAGGATATAATCATATACGTCTGTCCAAAAACATGTTACTCAGAGCCTTCGTCATGCTAGTGAGCAAGGCTACGATAGAGTCCTTGACTGAGGCACATACCTCTAGAATCATGGTATTTAAAATTTTTTTATTGTCGCATGCTTGGCCGCGAAAATCTTAAATTCCCATACTCGAGAAATACGTCCTAAATCTGACTATATGTCCTCACTATGCCAGCTAACATGACTATCGAAGATTCTAGATCCCATAACTGAGGTGACCTAGCCTATATGATTTATCTTGGCAGAAAATTAAATCGACAATGAATACCAAGAATTAGATTTATCTATGAACAAGAATGATAAGCAAGATCTGTTGGAACTGAATTTTGAGATGGTTAAAATATAGCAAGGAACGAAATTGAGATGGACAGAACCTGCGATAAGCTCTCCTACTGCCTGTGCACTCTCTCAGCCGATGATCAGATCCTTCGCAAAGTAAACACCTACCCAGACTCTTTCGGCATTCGCCACAATCGTGCCCTGGTTTCCTACAGAAAGGGCAACTGGTAATCTGCTGCTGTCTAAGGGTCTGCTGTGTCTGCAACGGTGGTCCCCTCGGCTGCTCTGTCGGAGCCCTAGCTCCTGCTGCTACCTGAGTCATTGTTGTCTGGCTTCTGGGACACTCCCTACACCGGTGCTCCGCAGAACCACAAAGTAAACACCTGTCAAGCCTCTTCCTGCAGTCGTTCCACCTATGGCTTGCCTTCTTGTAGAAGTTGCACCTAGCGTCCTGCTGCTGTTTAGATGTATGGTGGAAATATACACTTCCCTGACCCTGAAGGTGCTGCTGAACAGACCTCTGCTGATACTGATGCTGAATCTGGCCTCCCAGTGGCTGAGCAGCTACCAGCTCTACTGTTGCCCTGACCAACTGGTGGGTATCGTGTATGCTCTGTCGGAGATCAGTAGACTGACCCTGCTGCATCTGCTGTTGAGTCTCCAGGAATTGCTGGAAAAAGGGTAAACATCTGAGCCACTGCCCCTGAAGGTGACTGTTGCTGGAATGTATCCGGAATGACGGGAAAAGACCTCCAGACAGGTGGAGGTACACTCCCAAAAGCTGCAGACGCTCCTATATGAACAGAAACATGAGGTGCTATGGTCCCAGCATCCTCAATTGGGCAAGGGGTGGTAGACCTCTCACCAGTGTCTGCTGGGCCAGAGCGATGCGATCGTGTCTCAACCATCCCGGAGACACAAATCAAATAAGAACCAATTACTGAAAATGAGTCAAAATATCAAGAAGGACAGTTATAAATTCAAGGGAAGACGATAAGTAGCAAATTTAGATAAAAAAAATCTGATAAGGAGTTTTTTTTCTAGTGTGATTGAGTATCCTAAAAAATATCCTAATCCTACTGTAGGCTGTATTGATACTCTAGTTCGAATACCTCTATATAATCCTGACCTACATGGGCCACCACTAAAAACGTGTCACGACCCGCACCCTAGAGTAAGGGCAGAGACGTAGGTACGTCCAGCCTACGCCGCAGTGTCGGCAGTAGAACGCTGTCCTAGGTCAACATCTAATATTATAAAGGTACCTGTACAGTATATACTCTCCAAATGGAGGTGACATAGCAAATACAGTCTCAATCACATCTAAGGTAGAACATGAAAAGGTAGATAGATAGATAACCAGAACAGAAGAAAACACAGAGATACAATCCAGAATTCTAAGTGTCTAAAATAAGTACATATCCCAAATATCTCAGAATCTCAAAATACAGTAATCCATGAAAAGTGAAGACATCCTAATCTAAGGAAGTGTCGTCAACTGCTAGTGGATCCTGCTGTTGGTCCAAGTCACAGCACTCATCTAGGGTAGGACCGTAGTATGTAGGGCAGAACGCCTCAGCCTCGTCCTCTCTAATATTTCAACAGGTCCAGTTAGGACAGGAGCGAGCACAGTATATCTCAAAAAAATCATAACAGGTTAGGAAATATAAACATGCTAGAGAGTAAGATACAGGAAACTGAAGAACAACATGATGTAAAAAGAGAGAGACTGTAAGTAAATAGCTACAGTATATAGAGAACTAACAGTGACTAGTAATTCAGAGCACAAGATGGTTATATAAATGGCACGATGTTATACACGAGTAATCTAAAGAGGGCGTACATGAGTAATCTACTGGATTGATTACATAACCACTTCGACTCCCCCACCCCAATCAATACACAAAGATCTAGCCAAGTTATGTTATTGTACAAGAAGGTCATGTGAATACATGATTATACACAATTTTGTATGTTTCGTATACGAATTTCACGAATATAAGGAGTACACGATGCTCACGATAAAGTACACGAACACGAAATACCCGATGTATCCGCTAAGGGATAACATCGTACGACAAGATCTATATAGTACTAATCCGTGTTTCTAACGTATCAGCATCATATAAAGTAATCTAAAGCAGAAAATATAATCCTAAACAAGATATGAAATGATCAGAGAATGTACTTGCCTGTATCCTGAGTATCTGAAGAATATTTACTGTCCGAGGAGTGGTGTTTGTCTCCTATAGAACAGCACAAGTTACTATGAGTCTAAAATGATAATAAGATGCAAGTTAATGTATTCTACATGAATTTAGGTCAATCTAGACCAAAGTCAACTCTGGTCAACCCTAGAAGTCAAACTAGGTCAACCAAGTCAAACCTAAGTCAAACAAGTCTATACTAGTCTAACTAGTCTATTCTAGGTCTAACAAGGCTATACAAGTCCAATCTAGACTTTATGCTGACATTCAAGCCACCCATATGCTAAGAGCCCTAGGCTATAGGCTATCTCATGCCTAAAAACCAAACCATATCACATATACACATGTCAATTCATATATCTAATATAATACACATATTGATATATTTATATAATATAACATAGTAACATACATTAGCATATAGGCTACCTATATGTATACCACACATACAAGAATAGGGAAGGGCATATGTGATCATATGTTCAAGTGTGTGTGTGTGCTGTGCATAGAAGACCCCGAGTAGCAGGGGAAAGACACTGCTCGCGTGCGCGTGCTGCACCCGCGTGTTCTCGTGTCCACCGTGACCCGACACGACACTAATATCACCTCAGGACACTGAAAACCCATAAGCGAGGTAAAAAACTATTTTCCTATTCAAACCAATTCCTAAAACAGTGATGAAATGCCCATTGTGGCATTTCATCGAACACCTACACGTATCCACTGATACGTGTTCGATAAGGACACGTATTAGACAAGAAACCTAGAAGTAGCTATAGCTATAGTTAGGGTAGGCCTAGGGCTTCCTATTTATGCAATCAAAACACTATTTTATGGTGTGGATTAGAAATTTACCTAGGGTTTGCAATGGCTCAAAAATCCCCAATATGAGTGGATCCTCCAGCTACCAAAACTCCTTCAAATTGGTCCTTTCCTAAAATTTCTCACCATATCCATAGAGAACACAACAATTAGAATCTACTGCAAGAAATTAGGAAGAAAAAGGAGTTGGAATGGAGGAGTTATGGATTGGGAAAGAAAGGGTTACCTCTTCTTTAAACTTGCAAATATTCTAAGAAGGCTAGCCCTAACTTTTGGGAGACTTTAAATAGATGGGGGGATCCCTAGGTGGCCGGCCAAGGGGTGTTGGGCTAGGGTTAGGGTTCTACTAGTGGTCTATGGGTCTCTATGGGCTTAAGTCATAAATCATGACTTGTGAAATCACAAGCCATTCTCTAGCCAAATAAATTCCTATTTTCTCCTAATAAATTCTAATGAGTTGGATATCACTAACTTAGGTTAAGCTAGGGTTACACACTCCAACCAAGTAGTCATGACCTAGGTTAGCTTATAGGACAGTCTCCTAAGTCACCCTGAGTCAAAGTCAATAATAACACCAAATCCATTATACTAAAAATCACTGAAAATTCTAATAATTATAATTAATACTAATAATTCCCAAAATTTTAAAAATGACCAAAATACCCTCAAGCTAAAAATGTGGTAGTGACACTACGTCTCTCGAAGGAAACTTGAGAAACATTGAATGAAGCTTTGATGCAAGCTGATGCTTGTCTGACACTCCTCAAGAAACCAGAAGGAAGAACCTGTGACTTGCTTTCACTATCATAGTATGATGGAGTTAATGTCCAATATCACCTTTACGCAGAATGACACACTGTTGGAGGACAATCGTCATGACCGACCCCTCCATTTCATAGGATATGTCGATACCATGAAAGTTGATTGCATCTTGATCGACCCTGGGTCTGCACTCAGTATCATGCCTAAGACTCTACTAGATGCATTAAAGATTCCTGTGCATAATCTTTCTACAACTATCACAACGATCTTGGTATTTAATTCTAGAAGAAGTGAACCCCTGGGGAAGACTCGCCTGAAAGTTCAAATTGGCAATCTTCGTACAAAGGTTACCTTCTACGTGATCGATAATCATGGCTCCTATAATACTTTGCTGGGAAGACCATTCCTTTATGAGCATAACATTGTACCATCCACTCTCCACCAATGCTTCAAGTATATGATGTCAATAGAGAAGTCCAGAAGGAAGTAGCTGATATAAATCCTTTCAGAGGCATTAAAGCATATTGTACTAATTTTCGGATGTATAAGAAAGAATTCATGAAAGTCGTACTGGCTATGGATACTAAAGAAGATCAGAGAGATACCTCAGATGATGTTCTCGTAATCCCAATCAAAGGACGTACTACTCATCCATCGTCTTCTCAGACGCTGACTATCCATCTTTTTTCTCATAACAAACACCCTCCTGCTGGAAAGATAGAACAAAGGGAGCTCACCTCTTCTGAGCCACTTGTTATCGACCTCCGTTGTAACAAGCCTTCTCCTTCTTCTTCTCCTCCTCTGGTTATAAATCTAACTAAGCCTTCTGCTAAGGCCAAGAATCCTGTTGTAAATGATAATGTACAAATCAATAAAATAGCATCTCCTTTGCAGTATACTGATGTCTTTTATTATGCTCGATGTTATTTTAAAATGTTAGATAACTTTGAATCACTTACAATAGGAACAATTCAACCTCTCCAAAATGAAGTACTGCTTGAACCAGTATTAGATTCCCTCTTTTTATTTCCTTCCAGGAAAAAGATAAACTTTCAATACTTTTTAGTAAAGAAACAAAACAAGAAACTACTCTCAATAGCGAAGACGAAAATGACGATAATGGGAGACTCCAACTTCGTCATTATAGCCAACAATCAAAGATATCATTCAAAAGATGGGCTATAATTTTAAAGCTGGTCTCAATGGCGGTAAAGGAAGGCGAACTACTATTCGTATCCCCGCTCCAAAAGGGAAATCACTGTAATACTACAGTAAAACGAAGCATGGATTAGGCTATACCTCGCCAATTCCAACCCCAGAAGCTTCCTGACCTGACAAAAAAGAGCAATCTAATTCTTCGAATTCTGTTTCATGGGATTCTGACACCATCGTTGGTCACATCCGTCGAGTGATACTATCTTCTAATATAGTTTCTGCCGAATTCTTAGAGAATGATGAGGACGATGTATTTAAAGCTCCTGATGTGATCCTTGGGCACAAAGGATGGACACTCAGTCGGAACTTTATTTCGAACAACGAGAACCACCTACTAAAGATCAATTCAGGTCGATGTTGGAGAAGTGGGCTCGCCAAGACCAATCTTCATCAGCAAAAGCCTCTCAGGTGCGGATAAAAAAGAATTAATTCAGCTTATCTGAGAATACATTGACGTCTTCGCCTGGAGTTAAAAGATATGTCAGGATTGGATCCTCAGATCGCTACCCACAGACTCCATATTCTGCTGAATGCAAGGCCAGTCAAACAACAATAACGTCGATTCAAACCTAATATGATGGATGCCATAGAGACTGAAGTTAGGAAACCGATCGCTTGCGGTTTTGTTAGAGAAGAACAACATCCTGACTGGATCGATAATGTTGTCCTAGTTATGAAAAAATAGGAAAGTCCGAGTCTAAATTGACTTTAATGACCTCAACGATGCTTGTCCTAAGGATGAGTTCTTTCTTCCGATCACTGATGTCATCATCGACAACACTTGCAAATTCGAACGGATGCCTTTCATGGATGGGTTTTTAGGCTATAATCAAATTCGAATGCACCCTGAAGATGAAAGACATACATCTTTTCATACTCCCTTGGGAATCTATTGTTACACAGTCATGCCGTTCGGTCTTAAGAACGCTGGTGTCACCTATCAGCGGGCTATGAGTACCATCTTCTGTGATCATTTGTGGAAGACTGTTGAATACTATATCGACGATATTGCTGTCAAAAGTCGTCTAAAGGAAGACCACATCCAAGACTTAAGAACTATCTTCGATCTAATGCGCCAGCATCAACTCAAGGTGAATCACACCAAGTCATTTATGGGAGTCTCTAGTGGAAAATTTCTTGGATGCGTCATTACCACTAACGGTATATACGTTGATCCCGAGAAGATCAAAGTCATTCAAGAGATATGTCCTCCATGCAACCTAAAAGAGTACGAGAATTCCAGGGTCGGCTTGCTAACATTAGGAGATTCATTTCGAATATGTCTGGACATTGCAGACCATTCACTCAATTGATAAAGAAAGGTGTGTCTTTCATTTAGACTGAAGAATGACAGAAAGCATTTGAAGACATAAAGCGATACTTGATGAACCCACCCGTCTTAGTACCTCCCATCTCAGGAATATCCTTCTTGATGTATGTTCTAGCGATGGATCATTCGTTAGGTGCATTACTAGCTCAGAAGAACAAAGAAGGTCATGAGCAAGCTATCTATTATCTCAGCCGTATAATGATTGGGGCTGAACATCAATATAGATCAGTAGAAAAAGAATGTCTAGCTTTGATGTTTGCTGTTCAAAAGATGAGACATTACATCACCGGCCAAACTATTCATGTTATTTCCAAACTTAACCCTCTCCGGGTCTTGATAAAGAAGCTAAGTATACTCAATTCTAGGCTTGCTACATGGGCCATATTTTTAACACAATATGATATGGTTTATGTTCTTCAAAAGTCTGTTAAGGGGCAAGCCCTTGTTGACTTCCTAGCGACTTATCCAATTCCCGAAACGTCTAAACTCTATGACGAGATTCCTGACGAAACTTTGGAATCTAACATGATTTCAAAAGAAATTCTTGCCTGGCGTCTATTCTTTGATGGAGCATCCAGAATCGGACCAAAAGGAGCTATTGTCGCAGGAGTTGGAATTGTCCTCATATCACCGAAAGGATTAGCTATTCAAAGAGCTTATTCCTTGGATAAATCATGCTCCAACAATGTAGCCGAATACAATGCTCTGTTCATTAGTCTCCAATTAGCTAAACAATTGGATATTGAATATCTCGAGGTGTATGGAGACTCTAAACTGATTGTCAATCAGGTTAGACAAACATATGAGGTTCGACATCAAGAGCTTGTCCCATATCATGAGACAACAGTCAGAATAGCTTCATCGTTCAAAGGATTCTTCATTGAACATGTACGTCGAACATGCAATACCGAAGCTGATACATTGGCCAATCTTGTAACAGTATTGGCAATTCCAGTCAGAAGACAGCAGATGATTGTTATTACTAATAGAGAGTTATTTTATATCGAGAATAATTCAAACATTGAGTTCAGCAATTCAACTGAAATCAACGTCATCAGCGAAGACTGGAGAGTTCTTTTTATTGATTTCGTGGTATATAACATCTTACCCGAAGATCCTAAAGAAGCTACAACTATTTGTCGGCGATCACTCCGATTCTATTATAATTATACCACCAAGACTCTTTATCGACGAACATTTGATGGTCTACTTCTATGGTGTCTTGCGGGAGATGAAGCAAAACAAATACTATGGGAGGCTCACGATGGTGTATGTTGTGCACATCAGCCAGGTCCTAAACTGCAGGATCGTATTCGACGTATGGGTTACTACTGGCCCACTATGATATCAGATGCCATCGAGTATGCAAGAAAGTGCCGAGCTTGTCAAATCTATACAGTCTTTATCCACCAACCATCGGAATTTCTTCATCCGTCTGCTGTATTATGGCCCTTTGAAGCTTGGGGCATGGATGTCATTGGTCCTATTAATCCACCATCGTCTAGAGGACAACGGTTTATATTGGTTATAACCGATTACTTTTCAAAGTGGGCTGAAGCTATACCTTTGTCCGAAGTTAAGACCAACAATATCATCAACTTTGTCAAAATTATGTGATTTACAGATTTGGCATTCTTCGACAAATCGTTCGTGATAATGGACCACAATTCATCAGTCATAAGTTTACTCGGTTCTGCGATGACATCAGAATCGACAATGTCGCTTCCACTGCCTATAATCCTGCAGCTAATGGTTTGGCTGAAGCATTCAACAAGACTATCATCAAACTCCTCAAAAAGTTTGTTTCTACTAACAAATGCAATTTGAGTGAAAGCTTGGAGAATGTCTATGGACTTATCGCACTATTGTACGCAATTCTACTGGTTGTACACCTTTCTCTTTGGTGTATGGGTGTGAAGCTGTTCTACCATTAGAAAATCAAATTCCCTCTCCGAGGATTGTATTTGCCAATGAACTCATAACAGAAAACAACGATCGTCTTCGACTTCTTGAACTGGAAGTGCTTGACGAGAAAAGGCTACTAGCCCAACAACATATCGAGCTATACCAGGCCCACATCTCAAAAGCTTTCAATCATAAAGTCAAAGTACGAGTGTTTCAGAAAGGCAAACTAGTTCTTACTGTCAGATGTCTTATGACTATGACACGCAGGAGCCAAGACAAGTTCGAAGCGAAGTGAGAAGGTCCATATGTTGTAAGCAAGGTTTTCTCGAACGGAGCTTATCAACTAACCGGGATGGATGGCCGAGTCACTATGATGCCTATTAATGGTAAATTTCTAAATAAATACTATGTTTGAAGGATGTATAAGATATCTTTTGAATGTTGTATATAAAAAAAAGAGAGAGAAAGCATCGAGTTATTGTCTCTTATTCACTCTTCTGATAAAATTTTAAATCCTCAGCGAAATATATCCACATCGTAGCACTTGATCATAAACCCTATCTTTGAAACCCCAGCTGATTCAAAGATAATTAGAATAAATATTTGAATTCACGTTCACATTACCTCTGAATTCTACTAACTACGTCAGCGACCTATCATGTCTATATTACCTCTGATAAGATCGTCTATTGAAATGACAATATTTTAAGTATTATATTCTGTCACGTCCATATTACCTCTGTCCAGATATAATAGATGTTGTTATTTTCTAAGGAGATATGTCACGTCCGACACCTCTGAACATATTTTCTACTTTTGATCTATTACTTATGTCTATTACATGCATACAACAAGTAATAGAACGATAAAAAGATCATTAATTTTATTGATGATTCAAAATATCAAGATTACATCATAAAAAGCGAGAGAGAGATAACAAAAGCTTCATTAGGGAGGTCAAGTACTGAGCTCCATGATCAATCTCTTCAAGTTCTCAGCTCTTTTTACCCTGGAATTGAGCACCTGTTGTCTACCTTGAGCTCTTCCAGACTTCGGATCAAAGGGTATCAGTGAGGCAGCTTGGCGCTCTAATTTAGCATGCTTGGCTTGGACAAATTCATCTTTTTGCTGCCCCAGTTCATCTAGTTGGCTCTCAGCAATTTGATGCAACTCTAACGCTTCCTTTTTACGTCATCGAGCTGCTTTAAGTACTTCTTGGAGCCGGGCCAACTCAGCTTCTAGCTCCGGAATATGAGTTTGGCACTCAGAAGCTTCTTTCTCCTTCTCGATAGCTTCAGTCTTGTGTCGCTCAACAGAAGAAGCTGCTTCAATAATATGGACTTCCATTTCTGCAGTACGTTGTGAGAAAGCCACCACAGAAGCTTCGAATTCAAATTTTCGTCTTACAACCTCGTAAGCCATTGCATCAAACTCTGCATCTACAAGTTTCTGACTATTTCCTCTTATTAGATCTTTGTAAGATTTGATAGATTCCTCAAGCGCATCTAAGATATGCTCCAGATAGGTGGCTCTATCCATATCTCCGACCTTGCGAATGGATGCAATTATATAGGAGGAAGGACCCCTTACCGATTTATAGGCATTATATTTCTCCAGTACCCTCTGAACTAGAGGCCTCAAGGATGTGAAGAAAGGGTTGGTATAGGACTCTACAATGAGACTGTTCATCGCTAAGACATCCGGAGTAGCTACCTATGCTGGAATTTCTCCTCCTGTAATAGTTAGAGGAATCGTAGATTGTGCACCAGGAGACCCGACTACAGGCATTATAGTCGAGCTTCCTTCTCTAATATGGGTCCCCATATCTAGAGAAGCCATTGTTGAGCTGAAGTTGAGAGCCGTCGAAGGAACTGGCACAATCGTCCCCACAGGACCTGTTACGGTCAAAATACATAGTCAGTGTATATCATTAAAAAAATTAGGGTGATTAAAAGTAAAAAATTTACCCGAATTTGGCAGTACATATGAGGTATCGTAGGGTATAACCAAATCCGTACGGAGCCTGACTTTGGTAGTTTTATATACGACCACCTGACTACTTTCAGCCTCAGACCGCTAGGTAGGAAACGGCTGCTTTTGGCCCCCGACTCTGTTTGGTTAGCTGAAGCAATCACTTCTGTATCCTTGATCTCAAGAGCTTGATCGGCAGGGGTCTCAGTCTCCACAGCAACGTTGCTAGGATTTTCATCATTCCCAGCATCTTTAGGAGCCGTAGTCTGATCTTCGTTATTTTCAGGCTCATCAATTTTTGGGCTTGGATGCCCTTTATCAACAACGAGGTGCTCTTCACCCTCAATTGTTATATGGCCTTCTTCGACCGATATTCCTTGATTCAGTAGGACATCTACTGAAATTGGGTCTTCTTCAGCAACGCTTGTGGAATCATCTCTGATTGACGCATCGCCATAGTCATAATCCTGGAGGGGCTTCTATTATTTCTTGATCTTATTGAGAACGAGTAGGAGTTTGAGCGACCGAAAGATCGGCAACCCCGGCTTGAGATTATATAGGAGGCAACTCCTCCTCGGGGAATGTAGCCTCTGGGACATCTGGAGTTGGGGATGACAATGTTACTCCTGCTACAGCCAGTGCAGTTTTAGGAACAGTCTTCCGCACAACTCGATATCCTGGAATTTCCTCGGTAGTAACTGAGGTTGGAATATCAATTGCCGTAGTATCTATAGATGAAAAAAAATAATATCAATATATATCATTCATGTCTTAATTATGCTTAAAAGTATAGAGATTACCTTTTTGAGATGGCAGATCCTTCTGCGAGGGTAATGATGTATCAGGTCTACTAGAATATTCCTTTGGTCTGGAAGGGATAGAGGAAGCGTCAATTGCTTGACGTTCTGCTCGAGTCACCAGCAATTTTCTTCTGGCCTTCCGTATCAGAGGTGCTACAGGTTCTTCTTCGACCTTATCAAGGTCGTCTTGCATATTAGGAATTCTGGGCACTTCTTCTCGGGCGACTCTACTCTATTTTGGAATCGAAGGAGTTGTCTCTCCTTCCCCAGGGGATGCCCTAGTATGCATCTGCTTCGACTGGGACCGAGTTGTCCTGGTGGTAGGCTGTTCACTAATGACCAAAGTGTCACGACCCGCACCCTGAAGAAGGGCACGAGCACGTGGTTACGTCCGGCCTACGCCGCAGTATCGGCGGTAGAATGCTGTATATAGGGTCTGTAAATACTACGACTAAAACAGATAAAGGTACCTATACAGTATATACTCTCCGAATTGAGGTGACATAGAAATACAGTCTCAATCACAATACAAAACTAAGGTAGATAACATGGAAGGGAAAATTGTAACACCCAGTTTTCCAAATAAGGGTAATTTTAAAATTTTATAATTTTAATCTTTTAATAATAATATTTAAATTATGATATAATCTTTGGTATTTTAAATTATTTTTAAAACTATTTTTTTAAATCATGACTATGATTTTGGTGTTTTGATAGTGTAACACTAGAGACAGCTTAACCTAGAGCCTGACTATGTGATTAGGGTGTTTCATTTATTATTTCCAGTTCGAGGGTACTTTTGTCATTTTGAATTTAAAATGAATTTAATAAATATTATTTGGATTTTAATGTATTATTAAGAATGATGTAATTAAAATATTATTTAATTGATTGTCATGTTTTGTGATTAGCCTAACTTGGTTTGGACCTAACCTAGATTAGTCACAGCTAGTCTTAGCTAACCCTGGTTAGTGATAGTTAGTATTATTTAGATTTATTAGAATTAATATGATTTTTAGTGATTTTTAGTATAATTGATTTTGGGCCTATAGTTGACTTTGACTAGTGTTGACTAGGAGACTAACCTAGAGATTAACCTAGGTTAAGACCACTTGGTTAGGTTAAGTAACCTTGGTTTGACCTAAGTTAGTGAGGTTTAACTTATTGAAACTTGTTTGGAGAGATTTGGAGTTGATTAGGCTAGAATGGCTTATGACTTCATAAGCCATAACTAATGACTTGAGACTTAAAGCCCATAGGCCCACACCATATAGCTAACCCTAATTCTAATTAGCCCATGGCAGCCACTATTGATCCCTTCCCATCCTATTTAGTATCCCTCAAAGTTAGGGCTAGCCTCCATTAGGAATTCTTGCCAAGTTTTAGAAAGAGGTAACTCTCCATCTTCCAAAAATCCTAGTAAATCCATTTTAATTTCTTTTTAACCCAAACAAATTGCAATAGGTTCTAATTTCTATCTACTTGCTGTTGGTATCAAGTATTCTCAGATTTGGAGCACATTGGAAGAGTTTGGCCATCAAGAGGAGCACCTCTTTGTGGAGCTTTTTGAGGCTTTTGACACTCATAGGTAAATTCATTTCCACACCTTAGAATCCTAAATTTTTTGCATCATTAAGGAGCCCTAGACCTAACCTAACTGTAGGAATAGGAAACCCTAAAAATTTGTGTCCATTCGTGTCCTAATTGGACACGTATTAGTGTCATATTTGATGTGTTTGTTGAAATGCCTCAATAGACATTTCGTGTGAATTTTGGGATTTTGTTTGAATAGGAAATTAGATTTGGGTCTCGCTTACACGTTTCTGGAGTTTTTGTCGAGTCTTAGTGTCGTGTCGAGTCGTGTCGGGCACGCGAACACACGGTCGCGCGTGCGCGTGCACGGGCACTATGCATGTCCTGCACTTCGGGGGACACAGCGCCTAGGATACGACACTTCGACACGTGAGACTCGACGTGTAGCAAGGGGCCGACACTGACATGGGGCTCCCCAAGTTTCAGAGTCCCACGTGTCGTGTCGGACACGCACGAACGCGTGCACCGTTTTTGTACTGTGCAGTTTTCTGTTGAAAATGTGCACTGACACGCGTGTCTCGTGTCGCATACACGTGACGTGGACACGTGACAAGGTGTCCTATCCCTAGCCCTAGTCTAGGTCGACACGTGGACACAATCTCATGGGTTGTGTTGCTTTGTGTCTTGTGCACAGACACCGTGAATATATGTACGCTGTTTGCTGTCGTTTGTGTCCAGATTTCTTATTTTTGGGTTTTGTTGATTGGACACGTTTGTGTCCACTTTTGTGGACACAAACACTTCACATAGCACGTGCACAACATGTATTCACATTACCAACCATTTAATTATCATTTTAGATTAATTTTGTAGATCAAATCTCGATTACCCTATGTTTCCTAAAACTGTAAAACTGTCCATTATTTCCTGTTTTCCAGAATTTTGAAATTGAGTTTTAGCATCATTTTTAACCCAATTTAAACTGTTAATTTCATGTTATTAAAGCCCTAATATGTACTCCTACATGATTCTTAAGTGTGTGTAAAAATTGGGACTGTTTTGGTGTGATTTGGGGTTTAAAACTGAGAATGAAGGAATGGGCTAAAACTGAGTTTTAGTGAACTGGTTTAACTGTTCTTTTGAACTGAAATATGTGTTTTTTTTATGTGTAATCTGGAAATGAAAGTTGGGACTGAACTGATTTATTTGGTTCCTATTTGAACTGATTTAAATATTTTTTTCAATGTATAAAAACTGAGTTTGTATGGACTGTTAAAACTGATTTTGGGTTTCTTTTTGAACTGATATTGGATTTGTTCCTGCATTAGCCATGTTCATGTGTACACTGTGAACTAGTTTTCCCTTTGATGAGTTGATTTGGTTTTCCATACATTGTACTGTTCACTGAATTCCTGATTCCAGGATACATGGTTGCTTCACTGTTTTCTAGTGTTCCAGTTTCAGATTTTATACCACACACACTCTATCACACTCTCTCACACACATCCTCACTAGCACACACACCCTCACACACAAGTGTCTCACCCCTCACCCTCATTCTCATGTTACACTAGCACACACACAAGTTCACACACCTATGTATAACCCTCTTCACATACACATGTACACCACATCTCTTCCTATTCTAAAAATATATATAGATAATGTGTATGTATATGGTAGGTATTCCTATATGCTATGTATTCCTTTTAGCTTATATAAATAGGTCAATATGTGTATTCATATATATATATGAGTGTGTGCTAATATATATATATATATATATATATATATATATATATATATATATATATATATTTTTTTTATATATATATATATATATATATATATATATATATATATATATATATATATATATAGTGTATGGGTGATATGTGTATAGTGGCCTATAGGTTATGTATTTTCTAAGTTACATTATATAGCCTTGTCAATATGTGTATTTATATATTAATGTGTGTATTCCTATATTAGATTATATAGTCATATCAATTGTGTATTATTTTAGGTATAGATATATTGTCATGTGTGTAATGTTATGGTTTGGTTGTTAGGGTATGATATTGCCTAATACGTCTAGATTAGTCTTGTTAGAACCTAGAATGGCTTGTTAGACCTAGAATAGACTAGTTAGACTTGTTTGACTTAGGTTTGACTTGGTTGACCTAGTTTGACTTCTAGGGTTGACCAGAGTTGACCAAAAGTTGACCTAGATTCATGTAGAACGCATTGTAGTGCATCTTATTACCATTCTGGACTTGTTGTGACTTGTGCTGTTCTAATAGGAGCCAGACACCACTCCTCGGACAGTATATATTTTCCAGATTCTCAGGATACAGGCGAGTACATTCTCTGATCATTTCATATCTGTTTAGGATTATATTCCTGCTTTAGATTACTTTACATGATGCTGACACGTTGGAAACACGGATTAGTACTATATGGATCTGGTTGTGAGATGTTATCCCCTTAGCGAATACATCGAGTATTCGTGTTCGTGTACTTTATCGGGAACATCGTGTACTCTTTGTATTTGTTACATTCATGTACGAAACGTGTGAATCGTGTATAATCATGTATTCACATGACCTTCGTGTATAATAACATAACGTAGCTGGATCCTTGTGTATTGATTGGGGCGGGGGAGTAGAAGTGGTTATGTATTCAATCCAGTAGATTACTCGTGTACAAACCTCTGTAGATTACTCGTATATAACATCGTGTCATCTACATAACCATCTTGTGCTCTGAATCACTAGTACTATTAGTTCTCTATATATTATAGCTATTTACTTATAGTCTCTCTCTTTTTATCATATTATTTCTTCAGATCCTGTATCTTACTCTCTAGCATGTTTATATTTCCTAACCGGTTATGATTTTGTTGAGATGTACGGTACTCGCTCCCTTCCTGACTGGACCTGTTGAAAATTTTACAGTGAATGATGAGGATCTGGTGTCTACCCCTCTCGGTGCAGCATTAGACATCACTAGTGACTTGGACCTACTAGCAGTTGATGATACTTCCCTAGATTAGGATGTCTTTATCTTTCTGGATTTTGTATTGAGTTTCTGAGATGTTATTTGGATATGTACTTATTTAGACACTTAGAACTCTGAGCTGTATTTCTGTGTTTTTATTTCTGGATATTTATCTATCTTTCCTTTCATGTTCTACCTTAGATGTGATTGAGTTATATTCTGTTATGTCACCCCCATTCGGGGAGTATAACTGTTTATTACCTTTATCTGTTAGATGTTGTGACCTAGGACAGCGTTCTACCGCCGACACTGCGGCGTAGGCTGGGCATTGTTATGTCTTGTGCCCTCACAGTGGGTGCGGGTCGTGACAAAAATATGATAGATAGAGCAGGAAATGAGTCCAAGATCCACAAGTCCAGAGCTATACACAAACAACCCAGAGTCATAGATATATATAAGATACTACAACTGAAAGTACTAGCTGGCTCGTAGGCCAGGCAAACCTAACTAACTATACTACTCAGGGTGAGCAAAGACTAGTGGCTCTACCAACAAGCCACGGTCTAAGTCTACTCCGTCAGACTCTACCCCATAGTAGGTCGGGCAATCAGTCTCATAATCATCTGTAATATGTCAACGGTATCCTGTCAGGAAAATAAGCAAGTACACAACACCAACCGCAGTTCCATATGAATTGATAAATTCTATAAGAGACATTGTAATGAAATACAAGACAAAATTAACTGAAAATATATATCAAGATGTGAGTACTGAAAAAGATGACAATATGTATGTATATAGGACGACTTGGGAACTATTCGGAAGCCGAGTTACAACCCTTAACCAAACAGGGGTTGTAACCCTTCTCCCGAACAGAACTTAGTCTCCAACGATAATAAATATAAAAGGTGCCTTGAATTATTAGTGTGTTATGTGATCGGCTTAGGAAAATATACTCAGGCTTTCCATCTGACCGACTTTGAACAATGTATATAATAGAGCGGTAAGGCCGGTCACCATGGAAAGCTATGAACCATATAGGGTAAGACTTTACCCGTGTGAGGCGAGGGTATAGCTATGAACCATATGTACAATAGAACCATATGGAAATTTGATCACACAACCACTAATAACTTCCCCATCCCCGAATAGTATAATGGATCTGGACATGACACGTTATGACACGGGATTCCATAAGAGGGTAGTAAGTCCCCTTTTGAAATCGGTGTCTATACCAATACATGGAAATAAGACAATATGTACCAATATACCATGAAAACCTAGGAACAACATCCCATGTCATGATCCAACATATACTAGCCCGTGAACTATCGTGACTAGAAATCGAGAAAGTCACTACAAATGAATCAGATATAGCAGATATCAAGACAATGAAAACTATCATTGAATGTACTCGCCTGTGGTCCTGAGCTGATAAGGTGAATAGACGCTCAGAGTGATCACAGACCTAAAATAAAATACTATAAGACAAACAGGGTTCTATACTGAAAAAGGAAACTAATATAAGTTATGAATGCAAGTCTAAGTCAAAACTTGATCAATCTAGGTCAAACTGAGTCATACAAGGTCATATTGGTTCATACTAGGTCATACTAGGTCACTGGAAGTCAATCCAAGTCAAACTACGTCAAACGGGATCAAAGGTCGACTTACAGTTGACTTTTGGTCAAAAAGTCAACTCTGGTCAACACTGAGTCAACCCTAGGTCAAACAAGTCAAATGTTGACTAACAGTCAACTGGTCAACTCTGGTTTGGTTTCGGTCAAATCAAGTCGCTTAAAGGCTAAGTTTGACTATCGGTTGACTTTTGTTGACTTTTGGTCAAAATGGTCAACCGACGTCAAAACTAGTCTAGGAGCACTATATTTGATCATTACCAACCAAGGGAACCAAGTTCTAACCCTATCTTAGACTCCAAACTCAAATACCCTATTTCTAGGTAAAACCCACATTACCCTTACTAAGGTAAATCCCGATACCTTGTCCAATACCAAGGAAACCCCGGTAATACCCAAGAGACTAGCCTAGGCTCCTTAGGGTAGCTAGATACTATCTTATCTAAGGTTTACCTACCAAGAAATATAGGTATCCTAGGTATCTAGCCTATGTTAGAATACATGTTGGTTTACCATACCCCTTTACCTTACCAATACCTCATATACCATTCTCCTATTTACCCAAACAATTACACACACTCTAACTAAGCTCACTCACACACAACACTACATAATACCACACTCATATAGGCTTTCCTATAGGTTTACACATAGGCTAACCTATAGGTTATTAGATATACCCCTCTAGGCTTTCACACTTACACTCACAAACTCATAAATACACACACACACACACAAAGCTCAATTTTATGGACTGATTTGAGGTTGAAAGAGGACAAGTATGGGACAGCAACATGGACTGTTAACTAGGGGTTATGGTGGTGGTTTGATGGGCTAATAATAGGAGAAAGGGGACAGCCATATAGGCTAACTAAGGACTGATTTTTAGGACAGGAATGGGATGGTTTAGAGTGGTTTAGAGCAGCTATTCAATGGCTGAAATGGGGACATGTTAAGGGATATGTAGTGATAGGTTAAGGGACTGAAAATGGGACTAATTTCAGGGTGGTTAAGGGGCTGTTTTATGGGCATGTAAGGGCTGATATTGGGGTGGTTTAAGGGCAGCTATGGGCTGATGTTTAGGGGTGTACACATGCTGTTTTTGGGAGTACTCAAAGGCTGATTTGAGGCCTGTTGGGGACAACCTCTAGGCTGGTTAAGGAGTGGGTTTTGGGCAGGTAATAAGGACTGTTTTGGGCTTCAAATGACAAGCTTGGGGAGGTGGCTTGAGGCTGCCCAATGGCTGGAAACCTCCCTCCACACTACCTGCTGATATAGCAGTGCAAACTGCTGCTATTAGCAGCAGCAGTTAAACTATAACAGTCCCCCTTGGGGACTGTTCAGGACTACAAATCAGTCCCCCTTGTGTGGACTGATACCCCTTGGCTACTGCTGTATACACAGCTCCCCCCTTGCCCTCTATCACCACTCTCTCACACTCAATCTCTCACTCTCTCTATACACTCAAACACCCTTAATACACAAACATACACACTACATATATCAACTAACACACCAATTCCCATGCCCCTTGGGCCGAATTCCCACACCCCCTTGAACACAAATGCATACACATTAACCCATTATTATATATACATACAAATAAGTCATAATATATTTACATATATATACATATAGAGTCCTTAATATATATATAACCATATATATATACACAATACATAGACAAATAAATATGACACCATATGATACATGAAGAACTAATCAACACAAATCTGAGATTTAATATCTAAAACAATTTTCACATTATATATATATATATATATATATATAAAACAAGTGTCCAATAGGGATTTTTCCACTAGGACACAACCACAACACAAAGGACACTCCTATGACCTCTAAATGGACACAAATGGAGATACAACCATGGGGGTCATTCCTACGGGTTCAAAATAATCCTATATGCATGTTGGGGTGGATTAGAGGAGAGATTATACCTTCCGGGAGAGAGATTCAAAGGAAAAAGCCTTCCGACACGACACCGACACGTAGAGATTCTAAAAGGACACGAACGAGCTCCGAATCCTCCCAAACTTGGCTAGCTTCCTCCTTGGCTTGAGTAGAGAAGGAAAGAAGAAGATTTGGTGGAAGAAATAATGGATTTGGAGATAAAATCAATGGGGTTGCTCTCTAGAAATTTGGAGAAGAACAAGAGAGAGAAAAGTTGTGGATAAAAAGAAATGAAGATGATGATGACTCACACCTATTCTCCCTCCACCATGGCCGGCCTAGTAGTGCATAGGTGTCCTGTAGGTCCTAAAAAATCAAGTTGCACCCATCAACAAAGTCATGAAAATCAAGAAATACATCCTTCAATTGAACTGCACAGAAGACAGATTACGCATCATGTCGATTGCGCATACTAGACTGCGCATACTTTCAAGTGCACACGCTGACGTAGCCTTGTCATCATTACCTGACACAATCAAATCTTCTGACAACTGACAGCATAAAGAACGAGGAGACTGTTCGTTTATTGCGTCGCACAGCGCTCGAGGACAGCTGTACATGCAGCACAATCTGCCAGACTGTCTGTTGCGTAATCCAGCCTCACGCAATCTAAAGTCAGCACGATTCATGTGCCGCACTTCATCATGACAAGTGACAAATATACACGTGGCATTCATGCCATCAATTGCTCACTACGTGGCAACCGTCTGCACACGATCATGTGCATTTCAATCAAATGATGCCATGTGTCCAAGACAGTTCGCCTGCGACTAGACAACTGCCTGCGCAGTCTGATATTGCACAATCCAATACCTGTGCAATCCAACTTGCGCAAATTCAGAATAACTACAAGTTAGTTATTTCCAGAACTCTATAAATAGAGTTTCAAGTCTTCATTCAAGGTGATCAGACATAAAAAGTTCAGAAATATCAGAGAGTTCAGGAGTTCTTGCCCAAGTGCTGCTGCATTCTTCCAAGGCTTTTACCTTCAACTTCAGAGGCTATCGTCTTCAAAGTTCACATCGTCCAAGGGATAAAGCAATCGTCTTCTAGATTGGATTCCTACAGTTGTACTTTCCCAGAATTCTTGTAATCTCTTTACAAAGTTTGTTAAATAAAGTTCATACTTTTGTTTTTGCAAACAAAATGGCGACTCTGCTGGGGACGACTTTCTTCTCCGACGAGGAAGTGACAACTCAATGTGACATTGCGTCTATCGGAAAGACGCAGAAGACGCTGGTTGTGAAGGTCAACCAGACAGCCTATGAAGCTATGATCAACTCCAGGGCCACTCCTCGTACTGCAGCAATTTCTGCCACGAGCAAAGTGCGCCCAGTGTGGGTCCCTAAGACTACTGCATAGTCTATTGACTCTGCCAGCAAGACTGCTGTGCAGTCTGTTCGTCCTACCACCAAGACTATTGTGCAGTCTAAAGTCTCCACCAAGGCTGTTGTACAGCCAAAGTCTTTGCTGTTGCACAATCTGCCTCTGCCACTCATGTGCAGTCTACTATGACTAGTGCACAAACTACCTATGCTGCCCTGTCAAAGTGCAAGACTTCTCTGCCTCTAGCGCAGTTGGCTGCAATAACTCTTGCGCAATCAACTACTCCAGCAACCAGAGTGCAACCCAAACACTCTGGCAACAAGACTTCTGTTGCACAAACCATTGTGACTGAAGCCAGAAGAGCATCTTCTATTATTACTCCTGCACAACCTGTCAGTGTGCCATCAACCCAAGCGCAAACTGTACCAGCACAATCCAAGAGTGACAGCCCTTTGGCTAAACTCTCTTCTTCTCACAGCAAGGAGAAAAGCACTGCTCCTCCTCCCAAACACCTTGTTACTCCTGCACAATCTACTGGGGGTAGTCTTTTGGCTATTCCTCCTCTATCACAGAACAAAGGAAAAGGTCCATTAGTCTTTTCTCAAACTTCTTTGTCCCAAGACTTGGAAGACAACAGAGGAAAATGCTCTTTAGTTAACCCTTCTTCACAAAACAAAGAAAAAGGCCCTTTGGTCTTTTCTCAATCTTCTTCGATTTTTACCGTAGAAGATCAATCTGAACGTGCCTCGACACCAGTCAGTACAAAAACTCTTTCAAACAAGGGTTCTTCTTCCCTTCATGTCAAGAGAACTTGTACTGATCAAAAAGGCATTCTGCCTACTCCGGTAGCAGAATTCCAAGATCTTCCAACTCTCAAGATATCCCGATCGAAATAGGGAAAATTGTTGGTGTCTCAGACAGAAATCCCTGATGGTGAATTTGCTGATCTAAGAACTTATCTCAACAGACCAACTTCGATAAAACGCAAATAGCTAATGCCGAAGACCAAACATCATCAGAAGCAAGTCTCCAGGATCAAAAATCCCGACACCTATGCCAATAAAGTGACCCCTTTCCTGTATACTCAAGGTACAAAACATCTGAAGAACCAGAATCATGTTCCAAACATTGTCGAAGAACATATCCCTCAAACTTTTGATCTCCGAGAACATCTCAGGCAAAAGCAGGACAATGTTTCAACACCTCTAGTTCAATCATCTGATCATCATTGCAATCACAAAGTCATCATCCAATGTTGTTGTCAAACAACAAAATAATCTGTTTTCGATCGTTTGACTTTTGCAAAGTCTGAACCTATGTCAGAAGATGAAGACGAAGTGTTGTATGCTTCCGTCAACATGACTTCCCGATACTCTGGGGGTAGGAAGTGGTCCAAGCACGGCAAGCCTCGTAAACCAAGTCAACGGTATTTAGATTTACTCCAAGAATCTTCTGAAGGAATATTTCGACATACCCGATCTCGAAGCCGAGATACAATCGGTCAAAGGAATCTTCTTCAAACTTCTTCTGGTCATCTTCCTACTTCTCATTCGGGAGATGACTTTTTCTCTAATTATGATGCATACAGCGAAAGCTCTAAACAAACAGTGTCTTCCACTGTACCAAGGGAAGTGACAGCTTATGTTGTCAATGAAGATCCAGATGCTTCATCTTCTGCAAATTAAGAACAATGAATTGCTGCACTAAAAGACAAACTGAAGACTATGGCTGAAATGGTCGCCAGTATGCATTCTACCATTATGGCACAACATACCACACCACCGACTGTACCTGCTGTAAGTCCTGAAATCATAACATCGTCGGTACCTGTCAACATAGGGCTAGGGGTAGTATCTCCTCAAATGCCTCCTGTACAAGTTCAACCTGTACCAGTCAGTCAGGTGCTGAGGGTGGTGCTTACCATGCTGTTCCTCCTCCTAACACTCAGACTCCGACTGTCCCTTCTTCATCATCAGAAGACGCTAATGAAGCTGTCAAGCTCTTGCGTACTCAGTTCGAGGCCTTCAAAGAAAAGGACAACTTACAAAGACTGGGGATTAAACAGCCTTACCCAGTTGAATGAAAGGAAGTCCCATTTCCTCCTAAGTACAAAATCCCAACAATCTTGTTGTTTGATGGCAGCACCTCTCCCAGTCAGTTCATCAATCACTTTGAAGTAATGACTGTCCAACTCCAGCCAAATGACGCTCTTCTTACCAGAGTATTTGTCGGCTGTTTAGTCGGTGTGGCCTATGATTGGTATAGAAGCTTGTCCGATGGTTGTATCATCCTTCTCGGGTCTCAAACAAATTTTCTTAGAACAATTTTATGAAGGGATCAATGACATAAACATGTCAGCCCTTAATAAAATCAAGCAAAGATATAATGAAACTGCTGAAAGTTTCATTGAAAGATTCTACCGAGAAGCCTTAAAGATGCCTCCAGGAACTCCGGCTGCTGTCACCATAGACACCTGCAAAGCAAATCTTTTGCCTATCATCAGCATGTGGACAGGGTCAACTCAGTTCCAAGATTGGCCATCCTTCATTGTCAACGCTAAAACAACTGAAGTTAGCGCTGACAAGTTCAAGCAACTAGGGGTACAAATGTCTAACCCCGATCGGGATGAACATCAGACGTCGAATAGCGGTAATCGTCAGAACAACCGCAAGAACAAGGAGACTTTAAACATCAACTTGAAGAGCAAAGAGTCTCTGGCTGTCAACGTAGCTCCACCTACGTCTACTTCCACTTCTTCTGTCCCTCCACCAAGGGAACCTCATCCTAAAGTAGAGTACTCCTTTGACGAGAATGACACTGCTAGCATCTTTGATTGTTTAATCAAAAGCAACAAGATTCAACTTCCAGATCCAAAGAAGCCTGATGAAGTCGATAAGACTGATCATCCCAAGTATTATGTCTACCACAGGTTCATTGGGCATCCTACTCGAGCATGCTACGTGCTCAAAGGAAAGATACAAGAGTTAGTCAATGCTAGTGTTGTCACTCTACAACAAGACGAGAAGACTGTGACTGCAAATATGGTTTCAGTTCAATTCGGTGATTTCCCTCCGCAGATGGTGCAGCATGGCGTCATTCCTATTCCCAAAGCTACTCTTGAGATTGAGAATCTCCCTCCTCCACGAAGTGAAAGTCTCGTTCCCTTGTGTCTTGACAATGACGAGATTATGTGGATTCATCCAGATCTTGCTTCAGAGTTTAAACTTCCCTCTTCATCCAAGAAGAAAGACCGCTCCAATGGCAAAGAAAAGACTTATAACATGGTGTATTTTGACCCCATAGTTGATGAAGAAATTCTGTTGGGCACCAGATCAGGGAAAGCCTATTTGAAGGATTACCTCGAAGCTCAAGAGAATCCTGCCTCTTCTTCTGAACCTGCTCCAGTGCAGCCTGTTTCCACTGAAGATATTCCTTCTGCTTCTTCACCTGTTGTGATACCCATTCCTCCCAAGCCGGTAGTAACTGACAAAGGCAAACAACAAGTCCGCTTTGACAAACCCTTGAAGCAATTATCTTCCACAGGACTTGAAAAGCCTTATAACTTTGATATCTTAGCTCAACTAGCCAATACACCGGCCAGGCTATCCATCTTTGAGCTCTTACGCCTTTCCAAAGAGACTCGAAAAACTCTAAGTGAAGCTCTCATGCAGGCTGAAACTTGTCTAGCCCTTCTGAAGAAACCGACAGCAGAGCCTGTCTCTTGTCTTCATTGTCATAGTATTCTGGAATTAATTCCAAATATTACCTTCACTCAAGATGATATGCTAATGGAAGACAACAGGCATGATCGTCCTCTCTACTATACAGGGTATATCGACTCGATGAAAGTCGATCGTATTCTAATAGACCCAGGGTCTACTCTTAGCATCATGCCAAAGACAATGTTAGATGCACTGAAGATTCCTGTACATAGTCTCTCCAGTACAATCACCACCATCCTTGGATTCAATCAGGGGAGAAGTGGACCTTTGGGCAAGATTCGTCTAAAACTCCAAATAGGCAATCTTCGCACAAAGGTGACCTTCTATATCATCGACAATCATGGTTGTTCTTATAATGCTTTGTTGGGGAGACCATTTCTACATGAACATAACATTGTTCCTTCGACTCTTCATCAATGTTTCAAATATGTTGATGACAATGGAGAAGTTCAGAAAGAGATTGCTGATCTCTATCCTTCAAGGGTGTCGAAGCATACTGCAACGACGCTCGTATGTATAAGGATGAATTTATGAAGGTTGTATTGGTTTTAATACTGAAGAAGAATCAGAAGCAGTGCCCAAAGACACCCTTATCATACCTGTTAAAGGGCGTGCCTCTCGTCCTCAATCTTCCAAGCCACTGGCTATTCACTTGCCAATCCAGAAGCAATCAATTGATGATGGTCAAGATCAAAGGGAGCTCACCTCTTCTGAGCCACTTGTTATTGACTTACGTCGTAAGAAGGATAAAAATTAGCTCACTTCTTCTAAGTCACTTGTTATCGATTTAACTCATAACAAGGACAAAAAGGAGCTCACATCCTCTGAGCCACTTGTTATCGACCTCCGTCGTAACAAGGTTAATCTTCCTCCACGTTCTTCTTATCCCCCTCTTGTAATCAATCTGACCAAGCATGCTAAGGCTAAAGGTCTTGTTGTAAATACAGATGTACAAATTAATGAAAAAGCATCTACTTTACAGTATACTGATGTTATTTATCATACTAAATGCTATTTGGATATGTTAGATAGCTTCCAATCATTTACAATGGAAGTTGTACAATCTCTTCAAACAGAAGTCTCACTTGAAAATTCAGATGATTCATATCGAATTGTTCCTGTTCGAAAGAAAGGTGAAAGTCCAATACTCTTTAGTAAAGGACCGGAACAAAAATTCAGCTATACGGATGATAGCAAAAGTAATAACACAGGACATCTCCAACTCCGGCGTTACAGTCAGCAATCAAAAGACATCATCCGAAAGATGGGTTATGACTTCAAAAGTGGCCTTAATTATGGCAAGGGTAGACAAACCCCTATCTGTATGACTGTTCCAGAAGGAAAGTCAGAGATGTACTACAGCAGGACCAAAAGAGGTCTTGGATATGCTTCTCCTCCAGTATTATCCCCAGCAGTTTTCGAATCTGATAGTGAGGAACGCTCTAATTTTTCTGATTCCCGATCATGGGATTCTGATACTAGTGTTGGTCAAGTTCATCGGCTGATCGTATCATCTAACATGGTCTCCGTCGAACTTCCAGAAGGATATGACGAGGATATTGAAGAAAATCCTGAAACAGATCCTTGGGCTCAACGAATGGATACCCAATGGGAACTCCGATTTGAACAAAGAGAACCTCCTACTGAAGATCAATTGGTGAAAATTGATGTAGGAGAAAGCAAATCACCTCGTCCAATATTCATCAGTAAGAACCTCCCAGAGACAGATAAACAAGAACTAATTCTTCTTATTAAAGAATACATTGATGTCTTTGTCTGGAGTTATGAAGATATGCTAGGTCTAGATCCTAAAGTTGCTACTCACAAATTGAACATTCTGCCGAATGCAAAGCCGGTCAAACAGCAACAACGGCGTTTTAAGCCAGAAATGATGGATGCAATCGATGATGAAGTCAAAAAGCTCATTGCTTGTGGCTTTATCCGAGAAGAACAACATCCTGATTGGGTAGCCAATGTCGTCCCAGTTCTAAAGAAAATCGGCAAAGTTCGAGTTTGCATCGACTTTCGGGATCTTAATAAAGCATGTCCAAAAGATAAATTTCCTCTCCCTATCACGGACGTCATGATTGACAACACTTGTGGGTTCGAACGGATATCCTTCATGGACGGATTCTCTGGATATAATCAGATTCAGATGAATCCTGAAGATGAAAATATACTTCTTTTTGCACTCCTCGAGGAGTTTATTGCTACACGGTAATGCCATTTGGTCTCAAGAACGTTGGTGCAACCTACCAACGAGCCATGAGTACCATCTTTCGAGATCATTTGCGTAAAACAGTCGAATGCTATATTGACGATATCGCCGTCAAAAGTCATTTGAAGGAAGATCATATCCAAGACTTGAGAACAATCTTCAATCTTATGCGCCAACATCAACTCAAAATGAATCCCACCAAGTCATTCTTGGGTGTCTCTAGTGGCAAATTTCTCGGCTTCGTCATTACCTCTAAAGGTATACACGTGGATCCCGAGAAGATCAAAGCCATTCAAGAGATGCGTCCTCCACGTAACCTAAAAGAGTTACGAGAATTCCAAGGTCATCTTGCGTACATCAGGAGATTTATTTCGAATTTGTCTGGACGCTGCAGACCATTTACTCAGCTGATGAAGAAAGGTGTCTCTTTTATTTGGACTGAAGAATGTCAACGAGCATTCGAAGATATAAAGCAATATCTCATGAACCTACCAGTCTTGGTGCCACCAATTTCAGGCATACCATTCTTAATATATGTCTGTGCTATGGATCATTCATTGGGTGCTTTACTTGCCCAAAAAACAAAGAGGGTCATAAACAGGCCATTTACTATCTCAGTCGTACTATGATTGGTGCTGAACACCGTTATAGTCCGGTCGAAAAAGAATATTTAGCTCTCATGTTCGCTGTTCAAAAGACTCGGCATTACATTATTGGTCAAACCATTCATGTCATATCCCGAGTTAATCCTCTTCGAGTACTCATGAAGAAGCCCAGCACACTCAACTCTCAGCTGGCTACATGGGCCATCCTGCTAACCCAGTATGACATGGTATATGTTCCACAAAAGTCTGTCAAAGGTCAAGCGTTGGCAGATTTCTTAGCGGCTCATCCTGTGCCAGAAACATCCAAACTCTATGATAAAATTCCAGATGAGACATTGGAAGCAAATATGATCTCCGAAGAATTTTCTACTTGGCGTTTATTCTTTGACGGTGCATCCAGAATCGGACCCAATGGTGCCATTGTAGCAGGAGTTGGAGTTGTTCTTGTTTCTTCAGATGGATCAACTATCCAAAGAGCCTACTCTCTAGATGAACCATGCTCCAACAACGTAGCAGAATATAATGCTCTATGATCGGTCTTCAATTAGCCAAACAATTGAATGTCGAGTATCTTGAAGTCTATGGCGACTCTAAGTTGGTTGTTAATCAGGTTAGAGGGACCTATGAAGTTCGTCATCAAGATCTAATGCCTTATCATGAAGCAGCAATCAGCATGGCTACATCATTCAAAGCCTTCTTCATAGACTATGTTCGGCGAGCTTGCAATACCGAAGTAGATGCCTTGGCCAATCTTGCAGCAGTCTTAGCCATCCCTATCAAAAGATAGCAAGTGGTGGTTGTCTCTAATCGTGAGTTGTTTTGTATTGAGAACAATCGTAATATTGAGTTCAGTAATCTCACTGAAATCAATATTATCAATGAAGACTGGAGAGTTCCTTTCATCGACTTTGCAGTTCATGATATACTTCCAGAAGATCCAAAGGAGGCCACGAGTATTCGTCGACGATCTTTCCGATTCTACTATAACCAAACCACAAAGACTCTCTATCGGCGGACTTATGACGGTCTTATTCTACGCTGTCTAGCTGGTGGTGAAGCAAAGCAAGTATTGCGCGAAGCTCACGATGGTGTCTGCGGAGCACATCAACCTGGTCCTAAATTACAGGATCGCATCCGACGAATGGGTTATTACTGGCCCTCCATGGTATTAGATGCCATTGAATATGCAAGGAAATGTCAAGCTTGTCAAATCCATGCAGATTTTATTCATCAAGCATCAGAATTCCTGCATCCAACGGCCGCTTCCTGGCCTTTTGAAGCCTGGGGCATGGACATTATAGGTCTCATCAATCCTCCTTCTTCTAGAGGACATCGGTTCATACTAGCAATAATCGACTACTTCTCTAAATGGGCTGAAGCTATACCTCTGGCTGAAGTCAAGACTAGCAGTGTCATCAACTTCGTCAAACACCATGTCATCTACAGATTTGGTGTACCTCGAAGGATCATTCATGACAACGGACCACAATTCATCTGCCAGAAGTTTACAAGATTCTGTGATGATCATCGGATCGACAATGTTGCTTCTACAGCCTACAATCCTGCCGCTAATGGATTAGCTAAAGCTTTTAATAAAACCATTATTAAACTCCTTAAGAAGTTTGTGTCTACTAACAAACGGAATTGGAGTGAAAAGCTTGGTGAATGTCTTTGGGCCTACCGAACTACGGTCCGCAATCCCACAGGCTTTACGCCTTTCTCTCTGGTGTACGGTTGTGAAGCATTTCTTTCTCTGGAACTTCAAATTCCTTCTTTAAGGATTGCCATTGCTAATGAACTCACTACAGAGAACAACGATCTTCTTCGACTTCAAGAATTAAAAGCGCTCGATGAAAAGCGGTTATTAGCTCAACAACATATTGAGTTGTATCAAGCCCTCATTTTGAAGGCTTTTAATCGCAAAGTTAAATTCAGAGCCTTTTAGCAAGGAGAACTCGTTTTAGCAGTCAGATGTCCCATGACTATGACTCATATGAGCAAAGGCAAGTTCGATGCGAAGTTAGAAGGGCCTTACATTATCAGCAAAGTCTTTTCAAATAGAGCCTATCAACTTTCAAAGTTAGATGGTCGAGTTGCTATGATGCCTATCAATGGCAAATTCCTCAAGAAATACTATGTATAAATATAACCAAGATTTTATGTAAATATGATCAGACAGTTCATAAATAAAGTTTGATTTTTATTACATCATAAACGATGTTACATGATATCAAGGAAGGTCACAATCATCCTTTTCGACATTGCGACGTGGACCACTTACGTCCTTACCAAAGACATAATCAACAAAAGAGCTGAGAACATCTTTACTGGAACCTACCAGGAACTTGCAAGCAGCCATCCTCATGGCCTCTTCCTCTTCAGTCTTTCCTAGTTCAAGCAGAAAGTCCAGGATATCCCATGGTGGTTTGGGTACAGACGAACCTTCGCCTACTTGTGCCTGCTTTGACTGGACTGGATCGGCAGGACATTCTTCAGTGCCCGCTTCAACCTTCGAGGCGATTTTAGCCTTCTTGGATGCATCTCCGGACGACATTTTTATATTGAAAAGTGGAAATGATTATTCCTTCCAGATTTCTGTTCTATTTATAGGCATAGATTCTCAAAATAACGAAATAACACATTCATCCGACGGTTCGTCCGTTCACTCAATTAATTTGACGATTCGCCCGTTCATTACCAATATCTGACGGTTCATCCGTTAATTACATTCATCTGACGGTTCGTCCGTTCATTACATCTATCTGACGGTTCATCTGTTCATCATCATCTGATGGTTCATCCGTTCATCATCATCCGACGGTTTATCCGTTCATCCGTTCATTTTGATAATTTATTTCGTTCACACCTTTTGATGATTCATTTTCGTTCATTTAATCATCCATATCAGTAACTTGTCGTCCTCGATTAAGTTGTCTATTGAAATAATAATATTCGATAAATTATATTCTGCCACGTCCATATTACCTCTGAGCAGATATAATGAATATGATTATTTTCTAAAATCGAGAAATATATCATGTCCTGTACCTCTGAATATATTTTCTATTGCTATTATTTATATCTGAACAAGATATACAATAAATAATATAGCCACAACAAAATGTCTTATTATTTGATCAAAATTCAAGACATTATAAAAACATACATATTGTAAAAACAAGAAGATACAAGGAATCTTTCTATTAAACTGGTGGTGTCATCAAACCGGTAATCTGTTGCTTCAGAGTCTGCAGTCTCTCTTCGCGGGATTCCATCACTCTCTTCCTGGCTTCTTCCATCCCAGATTTTTCATTAAAGGTTGGCAGAGTTACCATTCGACGAGTGATTTTAACATTATGAGCCTCAGCATATTCGTCCCTTTCTTGGGTTAGAGCACCGAGTTGTTGAATTGCAATTTGATGTTCGGTGACCTCATCTTCCAGTTCTTCCTAAAGACGGGAAATCTCTGCTTTTAATTCAGTAATTCTCTGTTCTTTTCTTTCAGCAACAGAGGTCACTGTTTCCACCTTGGAATTGTACTCAGCAGACTTGGCGGCGAAAGTATCCAGGAGAATTTGGAAGTTAACTTTCTCAATTGCAGCGTCTTGGGACATTCGTTCAAACTCAGCTTGTACTAAAAGTTCCACCTCTTCTTTGTTTAGCTCTTTGTAGCTATTTATTGAGATCTCCAGCTCATTTAATATGTGATCAAGAAAAGTGGCTTGAGGCTCATCACCCTGATCACGGATGGCATTTACCAAATAAGAGGTTGGCCCTCTAACCGTGGAGAAATCGGCCTCTTCCTTCTCCATCACTCTATTTATTAGAGGCCCCAATAAATCAAAGAAGAACTTGGTGAATGACTTAATAACAAACTGGTTGGTTGCCAAAGCACCAGGAGTAGCAGCTACTCCTGTTGACGATGAAGCGGCAAAATGTTCAGTCTCTTATACTTGGACGGAGGGCTCTTTGAATAAAGGAGCTAGAGTGGAGCTGGTTGTTCCTCCTTGTTATTCCTCTGCAAAATTAAAATTTTGTCATTATTGATCATCATTTGTTACTATCAAAGAAGATCAAAAAGTGAAAGCAATCTTACCGTGGATTAGTCCAGTATCAGGCCTGTCGTCTGTTGGAACAGATTCCAGCCTAGCAGAAGTAGCCTCAGACATCACTGCCTGACTACTTCCTGCTTCAGAGCCACATGATAAATGACGACTGCTACTGGCTATCGTCGTTGCAAGCACTATATCCATGCATATTGGAAGTGCTGGAGAAGATGCAATTTCTGCATGGAATAAGAATAACGATGTTAGCTATCAATTTATTAAAAGAAGATTGCTAATTTCACTCTATACCTTGGGGATCAACAGCAGGAGTTTCCTCTAGGTCCACTTCTTTGTCTGTTATTTTTTCCGGAGATGCCTGCACCTCAACATCCTTTTCAGGATCTAAGGTGTCATTAGCAGCTTCGGGAGATATTTGCACCTCAACATCCAAGGTGTCATCAGCAGCCTCAGGAGATACATGCACTTCACCATCTCCTTCAGGATTTTGTATATCTTCATCAACTTCTTATGAAGTGCTCTCTTCACTTTCATCTTCCTCCGGTATCTCTCTACCGACAGTTGCAGCGGTTTGATCAACATAATCCTGCGAGTCGATGTCGCAGTCATTTAAAGCCTCGATCATCAAACGATCTTCCTCCTCACGGATTGCTCCTGGTGTAGCAGGAGGTTGAGTAGTCTCCATCACCGGTAAAGGAGATTGCAAAGCTTCGTGCTCTGTCTCTGTAATATTTTCTCTAAGCTCTACGGCCTCATTTCTCTCTTCCCTCTGCTCGATCTCCTCCCTCTATTCTGGACTAGGAGTTTTATGCCCAGACTCAAAAATAGGAGTAGAAGATGGCATGGTGAGTCCAGCTGCAGCGTTCATCACTACCGAAGATAAGACTTGCCTTGGAGGAGAAACCATTCTTTTTCTTCTTCTATGGGCCAGCTTCTTCTTTTTATGCAGAGGCCTCTCAGGACTCTCTATATTTACTATCTCGACCTGTTTCTGAATAGAGGTCGGTGTAGCTTCTTCATCTCGGGTTGACTCAGCCAATTGTCGGGATTGCGATCTAGTGGTAACCTTCTCTAATGATGGTTCCAAGATCAACTTCTTCTTCGCAATTGGAGAAGAATGTTCTTTTCTCCTTCTCTTCTTCTCCTTGGCCGGAGATTTAACAACCTTCAGAGAAATTCTTAATGGTTGGTTGACTTCCTCAGGGAAATTGGCTTCCCTTGAGGCTTCCAATGGATCATCCACTGGTTCATGTTCTTCATCATTATTGGAAGCTAATATGTCAGTCGCTCCTTTTTTCAGACGATTTGCTATGGCAAAACTATCAACGAGGCTATAGTTTTCAGCAAAAGTATTTGCAGCTGTGTAAAATAATGAGTATGTATACAACATTTTGGGACCAGCATCAGTTTTGTTTGGCATCGAGAATACTGTCTTTGTGTCTCGAGCATTGTAGTAGGCCCATGCTCTTGTACCATCAATAAGGTATCCCTTTCCTTGTAAGCAAGTTATTGCGTTGCCCACATGGAATTGGTCATATCCAAATTGACGAGCGAAGCGACTCGGCAAATATGGTTCCAAATAGCATTCCTCCTCAAATATGTATACCAAATACGATGGTCTGATCGCCTTCAGCCAGTCAAAAGCTATTCGACCTAATGGTTGCCTCCCAAGGTCAATCAGATTTGTTGCCATAAATTCATAACCAGTTGGAGGAGGAGAGCAAATAAAATTCCATCCTTTGCCAAGGTTCAGGGTACGTCTGCAGTCCTTTAAGCTAGTGTAAATCCACTTGCTCTGAGAGAATCTGCGCAGAAAGCTGCCACTAACTGCTCCTATAGCGGGGTTCATCAATGATGGATGATGCAGAAGCAACCATCAGAATAGATAAGTGTAAGGCAATTCCAGTCTAGGGAAGTTATTCTTATCACCCTTACACTTGAGCATGGAATCGACATACAGATGAAGACCTGCATTTATTCTACAAGTCATTGCTGATATTAAATCCATTCTGTAGCCGAACACTAACCGGACGGTGGCAAAAAGTACGCCGTGGTGGAAGCGGTCCACGGCACTCGCCCCAGGCACGACGAACCGACGTAGCCAGTATGTCAAAAATTTTGCCAGCTGGGCTTGTTTAGATATGGACCTGTAGCCCATTCTTATAAAGCTCTCAACAAATTCTCCAGCCTTAAGAGGAGGATATTGGTGTTCATCATCAACTCTGATATCTATTCTATTATTCTCCTCCATCAACTTTAGCACTTCACTATTGCTGAGGGGTTGGAAGAAATCAGGGTTGCATGAGTCATGATCTTTTGTCTTTTTCTCAATAATATGGTTAAGAAAAAGATAAGTCAACCATTTGGATGAATAGCATGTGCCGAAAGAGCCGCTTTTGTAGTATAAAGAGCATATGTTGTAATGGCACAGAAGCTCATCGAAGACTTCCACCATCTTTGAATTCTCTCGACAAAGTCTATCTAACTCGTCGTTGGTCGGAACGTACTCCTCATAAGAAGAGTCTCCCATTGGTAAGCATGAGATGTACTTCATCTCATGGAGAGCCAATCCCATCTCCCCGCAGGGCGTCATGAACGTCCCTGTCCTGTAGTTATACCTCTCTGCCAGAGCCAAAAACAGAAGAGGATTTGGAAAGAATCCGTATACGGTAGTGTGTACCACATTATACAGATCAATCTATTTGAGTTTGTCTTCAAATTGGACTAATATCCAGTTAGCTATACAGCTCCATCTTTTGATATCTGGGTTTACTAGACCAGTCAGCCGAATATCTTGATCTGGATATCTGCCTTCAGCCTTTACATACTCATTTGCAAAGATTGGAGTCCTTACAGGCAGCAATAAAGAAGAGTTCTCAGGAGGAATGCACCCTGGCTTCAATCCTCTGAGTAAAGTACCGTGTCGTTCAGAAGAGCTGTAAAACATGTCCCTATTGTTCGGGCCTTTCTTGACACGGACCTTCCCTGTTCGTGCATGTTGAAGGGGAGTAATGTCCCATTCCATCCTATTGGGATGGCTTGCATGAGCATATCGTGCTAGAGGGAGACATCTAGCAATGTCTGGCAACAAGATCAGTTTCTCTTTCTTTTGGAAAGTTCTCTGCTCAACACGAGGTCTTGGTTGAGAACTTTTATCAATAGCTTCGCCAAAAAAGAACATAGGTTTTCTGTGGGTGATGGCATCAGCAGTCTGTAAGGGTTGTCCATTCATCAGACTTAGCAAAGTCTCATTGTCCTGTGCTATCAAGATAGCTTGGCGAGATGATGGAAGGGCATATTGTGGGAAGAACACATTGGACAAGTCCTCTTTAAATTCTGATTCTGTAAGAGTCCCTACAAAGGTTTCATATTCAGGATCCACTCTGGTATCAACTGCATCAAAATAGAAATAATATTCAGTACAAGTCAAATCAAAGATTCTGTCATCAGATTGCGCAAACATCAGACTGCACAAGCATTAGATTGCACAAGCATCAGATTGCACAACAAATAGTTTCTATGTGCAAACCATCAAATTGCGCTGACAAAGCTTGCGCAAAACAACAGTTTGCGCTGACAATCTTGCGCAAATCAGCCGATTGTGCTGACTTTTGCCAGCACAATTCAACCGATTGTACGAGAAGATATTCTTCATAAAAATGAAGAATAATGGGTTTGTGCAACCTAAACCCTAAAAAGGGGTGGCGCAGTATGATCACATCTCTAAAAAGAGAGAGATTTTAAGATTCAGTACAGTCGAAAAACCCTAAAAAGGGTTTTCGATCGGGTTATCTACCTCGCAAAGCAGGGTGCGCAGCTTCGTGTCGGGAAGGACGTGGCACGACGCGAGTCGAAGACTCGGCGGGGGCCTTGCCCTTATCGGCGGCAGAGGAACGCTTAGGGGCCATGAAGTCGACGGGAAAGAAAGAGTGAAGTCGAAGTAGGCTCAGGGATCTCTCTCTCAAAGCACAAAGAAAACAAGTAAAGAATAATATGAAGGACGAAGGGAACTATTTATAGTTTTTTTTCAAGAGCAACGGCCGCCTCAGATTGCGCCGACTAAATAGGAGTGATCCCTCCGATTGCGCAAACAGCAACATCACGTGCGCAACTTGATTGAAAATTCAAAATTCAAAGTATTTCGAAACTTTGAATAAATTTAACTTTCGAAAACTTTAAAGGGGGTCTTGTAGGTCCTAAAAAATCAAGTTGCACCCATCAACAAAGTCATAAAAATCAAGAAATACATCCTTCAATTGAACTGCGCAGAAGACAGATTGCGCATCATGTCGATTGCGCAGACTAGACTGCGCATACTTTCAAGTGTGCACGCTAACGTGGCCTTGTCCTCATTACCTGACACAATCAAATCTTCTGACAACTGACAGCACAAAGAACGAGGAGACTGTTCGTTTATTGTGCCGTACAGCGTTCGAGGACAGCTGTACATGCAGCACAATCTGCCAGACTGTCTGTTGTGTAATCTAGCCTCGCGCAATCTAAAGTCAGCACGATTCATGTGGTACACTTCATCATGACAAGTGACAAATGTACACGTGGCATTCATGCCATCAATTGCTCACTACGTGGCAACCGTCTGCACACGATCATGCGAATTTCAATCAAATGATGCTATGTGTCCAAGACAGTTGGCCCACGACCAGACAACTGCCTGCGCAGTCTGATATTGCGCAATCCAATACCTGCACAATCCAACTTGCACCATTCAGAATAACTACAAGTTAGTTATTTCCAGAACTCTATAAATAGAGTTTCAAGTCTTCATTCAAGGTGATTAGACATAAAAAGTTCAGAAACATCAGAGAGTTCAGGAGTTCTTGCCCAAGTGTTGCTGCATTCTTCCGAGGCTTTTGCCTTCAACTTCAGAGGCTATCATCTTCAAAGTTCACATCGTCCAAGGGATAAAGCAGTCATCTTCTAGATTGGATTCCTACAGTTGTACTTTCCCAGAATTCTTGTAATCTTTTTACAAAGTTTATTAAATAAAGTTCATACTTTTGTTTTTGCAAACTTGTCCCCCTTGACAAGGTCAAAAATACTCTCCACTCTCTCTAATTGAATTAAATTAGGAAAAGGCTTAGGTTGAGGCTAAATTAGTCTAGTTTTAAATGCTCTAATTAACTAAACCTATTCATGAAAATTTACTCTAACACACTAACCAAAAATATTATTATGTGGGCCATGGCTAACTAATGTGTGGGTCCACCAGAGTCAAAACTATCCCGGGTTCCCGTTTCAAGTCGGATCGAACTGAAATTCGAACCCGACTCAAATAACCCCAAAATAATTATTATAAATAAAATAAAATTTTTAAAAAATATTCTAAAATGAAAAATGACAAAAATACCCCTATTTCTGGAAACTGGGGGTGAAAAATCTATCCACCTTAAAAAATTTCGTCCTCGAAATTAAAACCAAACAATAGTAAAATGTCAAACTCACAGGTCTTGGCTTAAAATTTAAAATGATTAAAATCTCAAAAATTAAAGCATGAATTAAATGACAAAAATTATAAAATTCAAAATTACTCTTAAATAGAAACTCCAAGTCTATCCACCTTAAAAGAATTTATCCTCAAAAATTAAAACGAAGCAAACACGAAAAAATTATGCAATTTGATAATCGTATGCATCTGTCCAATCATCATGATGCTCAGAATCTCCGTCATACCAGTGAGCAAGGCTACGATAATTACAGAGTCCTCAACTACGGTACATACCTCTAGAATTATGGTATTTAAAATTTTTATATTGCCGCTAGCTTGGCAGCGAAAACCTTAAATTCCCATACCCGAGAAATACGTCCATAATCTGACTATATGTCCTCACTCTGCCTGCTAGCATGACCCTAGAGGATTCTGAATTCTCATAATCGAGGCGACCTAGCCCATATGACTTATCTCAGAAGAAAATCACATCACAAGAACAATTTTTCTCTAACGATCAAAGAACAGATAGCATCGAATTTCAAGACAGTTTATAAGAAGGCAAATACGGAAAGGAGATTCGAAAGATTGGAACCTGCTATATGCTCTGCTACTGCCTGAGTGGGCTCAACTGTCATGGCGAAAGCTCGCCCCTGCTGGCCTCCTCTAGCCTGCTGTACTCTGTCCTGGCCTGCCTGTCTGGCTACACGGACTGCACAGGTCTTCACGTGGTGGTCTGGAGCTCCACAGAATAAACAGACTCCCAGCTTCATCCTACAAGCCTCCCGGGTGTGCCCATCTTCTTACAGAAGGCACACTGGATGGCCTGCCTATGGCCCTGTCCCTGGTGCTGCTGGACACGCGTCGGTGCCTGCTGAAACTACAACTGAGGCTGCTGCTGCTGTAACTGCCTCTGCTGGAAATGTGGGCACTTTGCCGGCCCTACACTCGAGCTAGCTCCGAGAATGTCACTACCCCTCGTCGGCTTGAGGCCGAAGTCCTCCTCTGCAATCTGTGCCTCCATAAGGATCTTCTCGAAGGTCGCGTCACGTCTCCCAGAGGTACGAGTACACACTGCATGTACAAGACCTCTTCGGAACTTTTGGGCCTTGTACCCCTCATCCTTGACCAAACTAGGTGCAAACCTGCTCAGGCGGAAGATCTCCGCTGCATACTCGTTTACCGACGAGTTCCACTGCACCAAACTGGCAAACTGCCCCTCCAAAGCTATCAAGGCTACATCCGGATAGAACTTCTTCTTAAAGAGCGTCCTGAAGCTCTCCCAAGTCAAACCCCTCACTGACGCACGCGGATCCGTATGGTACCAAGTCAGCGCTATATCAAAAAATTGGCTCGCTGCAGATGTCACCCACAGTCCTCTCGGGACCTCTGCCAACTCCAGACTCTGTTGGACATCCTCCAACCAGTCGTCCGCGTATAGGATACCCTCGGTACCCTGGAACTCCCTCGGCCTCATCTTCCTGAAGTCAAGGTACGTACCAGGCCTCCACTGATCCTGCTGCTGAACTGGTACTCCTTGCTGTACTTGGTGCACCCCTCTCTGCTGCTGCCATCACCAGCTGATGGGAGTTCTCCATGCTCCATCGCAACAGATCTGCTTGTGTGCTCTGAGTCTGCAACATCTGTTGCAGAAGGGACATCATCCCCTGAGTATCGGTCGATAGCAGAGGCAGCAGTGGAAGAATATCAGGAATTACCATGGACGATCCCGCTGCTGGAGGTGGAAGACCTCTTGGAACCGTCGCTGCTGCTGCTCCCGCCTGAGGGGCAAGAACTGAGGTGGCAGCTCCCTGAACTGCAGCTCCCTCAGCTGAAGGTGGAAGACCTCCGGGAACTGCCGCCGCTAGTCCTGCCTGAAGGGCAGA
Source organism: Iris pallida (assembly GCA_029216955.1). NCBI lineage: Eukaryota > Viridiplantae > Streptophyta > Magnoliopsida > Asparagales > Iridaceae > Iris > Iris pallida. The sequence goes on from JANAVB010016600.1 coordinate 4,502,603, forward strand.
AACTGAGGCTACTGCTCTCTCGACTGCTACTTCCGTAGCCGGAGGTAGAAGACCTCCCGGATCTGACCTCTCTGGAACTGTACTAGGCCCTGCTGCCTGAGAACGAGTCACCGTCAACCTGAGACGAATTGAACCCAAGAGATCAATATGGCACATGATAAGATATTATCAAAGGAGGACAATTGAATTCAAATGCAAGAAGAGTTGTCATGGTAATCAAAAGATCAGAGTTTTTTCTAAAATGTGATTGAGTAACTCCTATCATACCCTAGATCCTACGTCCTAGTCGCAAGCTCATAATTAGCACTCTAAGTCGAGCACCATTACGAGATCGTACTAATTGCGACACTGACCTGCATGGGCCACTACAAAAACGTGTCACGACCCGTACCCTGAATAGGGGCACGAGCACGTGGTTACGTCCAGCCTACACCGCAGTTTCGGCGGTAGAATGCTGTATTTAGGATCTGTAAATACTACGACTAAAACAGATAAAGGTACCTATACAATATATACTCTCCGAATGGAGGTGACATAGCAATACAGTGTCAATCACACTACAAAACTAAGGTAGATAACATGGAAGGGAAAATATGATAGATAGAGCAGGAAATGAGTCCAAGATCCACAAGTCCAGAGCTATACACAAACAACCCAGAGTCACAGAAATATATATATAAGATACTACAACTGAAAGTACTAGCTGGCTCGCAGGCCAGGCAAACCTAACTAACTATATTACTCAGGATGAGCAAAGTCTAGTGGCTCTACCAACAAGCCACGGTCTAAGTCTACTCCGTCAGACTCTACCCCATAGTAGGTCGGGCAATCAGTCTCAGAATCATATGTAATATGTCAACGGTATCCTGTCAGGAAAATGAGCAAGTACAAACACCAACAGCAGTTCCGTATGAATTGACAAATTCTATAAGAGACAGTGTAATAAAATACAAGACAAAATTAACTGGAAATATATATCAAGATATGAGTACTGAAAAGGACGACAATATGTATGTATATAGGGCGACTTGGAAACTATTCGGAAGCCGAGTTACAACCCTTAACCAAACAAGGACCGGGGTTCTAACCCTTCTCCCGAACAGAACTTAGTCTCCAACGATAATAAATATAAAAGGTGCCTTGAATTATTAGTGTGTTATGTGATCGGCTTAGGAAAATATACTCAGGTTTTCCATCCGACCGACTTTGAACAATATATACAATAGAACAGTAAGGCCGGTCACCATGGAAAGCTATGAACCATATAGGGTAAGGCTTTACCCTCGTGAGGCGAGGGTATAACTATGAACCATATGCACAATAGAACCATGTGGTAATTTGATCACACAACCACTAATAACTTCCCCATTCCCGAATAGTATAATGGATCTGGACATGACACGTTATGACACGGGATTCCATAAGAGGGTAGTAAGTCTCCTTTTGAAATTGGTGTCTATACCAATACATGGAAATAAGACAATATATACCAATATACCATGAAAACCTAGGAACAACATCCCATGTCATGATCCAACATATACTAGTCCGTGAACTATCGTGACTAGAAATCGAGTAAGATACTACAACTGAATCAGATATAGAAGATAGCAAGACAATGAAAACTATCAATGAATGTACTCGCCTCTGGTCCTAAGCTGATAAGGTGAACAGACGCTCAGAGTGATCACAGACCTAAAATAAAATATTATGAGTCAAACAGGGTTCTATACTGAAAAAAGTAACTAATATAAGTTATGAATGCAAGTCTAAGTCAAAACTAGGTTAATCTAGGTCAAACTGAGTCATACTAGGTCATACTGGTTCATACTAGGTCATACTAGGTCACTGGTAGTCAAACCAAGTCAAACTAGGTCAAACGGGGTCAAAAGTCGACTTATAGTTGACTTTTAGTCAAAAAGTCAACTCTGGTCAATACTGAGTCAACCTTGGGTCAACTCTAGGTCAAACAAGTCAAATATTGACTAATAGTTGACTTTTAGTCAACTGGTCAACTCTGGTTTGGTTTCGGTCAAATCTAGTCGCTTAAAGGCTAAGTTTGACTCTCGGTTGACTTTTGTTGATTTTTGGTCAAAATGGTCAACCGACGTCAAAACTAGTCTAGGAGCACTATATTTGATCATTACCTGTCACGACCCGCACCCATTTTTTTTTTTTAAACGGATACGAGACGTGTCCAAGCCAGCCTACGCCGCAGTGTCGGCGGTAGAACGCTGTCACGGCCATGAAGATCAGAATCACAAATAATACTCATTCACATAATTAATTTAACTTACAATGATCACAAGTTTTACATTTGTAGAAAAATATAAACTTGTACAAATAAATGAATGACTACAACTCAACTATCTAGCTAGTCTCTAGGCCTTTGTCTACAAGTATTCCCGTCACTCCCCAAGCTAAATGAATCCACAGATAACCTGAAAATGTTGGTTACCAGTCAGGAATGGAACGAGCACAATTCACTGAATGCAATTTCAAATAAAGAAAATGACTATAAAATAAAGGTTAGACATCAATCATGGGTTTGAAAATAAACAATAGAGCCGTAAGAAAAATCAATAGTAATAAATAGACCAATATACTTTTCCACCATTAGAAGTACCTTTGATATGTGATCGGTCTCGGAATAATTATGCGACACGGTCTACACGGTCTAAAGTTACACGGTCTACAGTTACACGGTCTACAGTTACACGGTCTACAGTTAATATTGTAGTAAAGAAACACTGTCTACAAAATAATAATCACGATCTACACAGTTTAAATGCAGTAATAATCACGATCTACACTGTCTACTTTGCAATAAATAAAACACTGTCTACACTGTCTACAAGAAGTAAGTAAAACACTGTCTACACGGTCTACAAGAAATAAATGCAACACGGTCTACACGGTCTAAGGTCAGATCACACATCCTTGGTACTTCTCATTCCCAACTCAACAATTTATAATAGAAAATAATCACATAACCAATGACTAATCAATAAAATATAGTAAAGATCAATATCGAAATGCAAACAATAAACTGTACTCGCTTGTGGTCCTTTGCTGGTAAAACCGACAATCTGAACTACTCAATGTGCCACTATAGTCAAAACTCGTACAACAGTCCCCGGAAGCTGAAATAAATAATACCAATGATCTCAGAATAGTCTAATTAGCCATGATTGCATGTCCTTAAGTCCAATTCTGGACACAAAGGACAAAACGGTAATTTTGAACAAAAACGATATCCGTCGTTGGACCCGCTTTGCACCGAAAAATGTGCCAGAGTCAACGGTCTCTAAAGTCGTCAAACTACATGTCTACAAATCCAGTTTTTCGATACGAACCCAACCGTATGTCCAGAGTTGGATTCCGGCGGGTCGTGCACAAAATCGTCCGTTGAGCGGGACCGTGGGGCCCGCAAAACGACGTCAATTTCAACTGTCTCAGAATTGGACCAAACTTGGCATGCAAGACCAGAAAAACGATACGGTTTTGCTGGCATAAGTTTCGTCTCGATCCGACGAGCATGCACAAAGTTATGACTGAATTTGCATTGGACGGATACGGGGCAATTTCGTCGGATACACGTCGAATTCGTCGCGCACACGCGACCAATTTAAATTCTGTCAAAGCACACACGACCACGAAGCCGTTACGCAGCTTTCGATGTCTTCGGTGCGCGACCACGTCGCCCGGAATGGCGGGACGGACGTCGTGTGGAGAGTTTTCAATGTTTTTAAAACAGATTTTTCGTCCAATTCGAAATCCGATTTCTCGACGCACAGTCGACGAAATCTGATTCCGCAAAAAGGAGATTGAAGCCCTATATGTTGACTAAAAGTCTCTTCAAATAGATTTCTTAATAAATTACTGGATCGATCAAGATCGATCGTCGAACATGGATGGCTGGACTAACATAGTGTTCTGTTTTGGACATGGTTTTTTCGGGTTTTTCGAGTTGAATTGTCGACTCGATGGGTCGTTGCCTCGAGGAACTATTAGGTGGGTCGTAAAGAGGGTCATATAGGATTTCCATACTATTTTACGAAATTGAACACGATGAAACGACGGAGGAGAAAATGTACCGCGAAGTGGAGGGTGTAACCCACTGCTGCTGTGCCTAACGCTGTTCGCGCTTGTGCGCGCGAGGTCGGCTCCGCGCCTTGCCGGCTGACCATCCCGCGGCGGAGCGGCGGCGGCGCGCGCGCGCGCTCGCGGGGAGGGCACGCTGTGGATGGAGTGTCGGCGCGGAGGTGTTGGGGCGTGCGGAGAAACCTAGGGTTACGAAGTCTTCTCTCCCTCGCTCTCTCGCTTATTATATATGGTTCTGTTTGATTCACAGAACAGAGGTGGGAATGTCGGGCCTTTGGGCCGCGGGGGAAAGGGCTTAGCTCTTAGCTCTGTTAGGCTTCTACTGCTTCTCTTTCTTTCTTTTCCTTATTCCTTTTTCGATTTCTTTTTCTTTCTTTTCCTTTATTCCTTTGCAATTTAATATATAACTACGTATATATATATATATATATATATATATATATATATATATATATATATTTTTTTTTTTTTATTTTTTTTTATATATATATATATATATATATACGTATAAATACACACACGTATATATACACATGCACCCATATAACATATATTTATGCGAATACACTCATAAGTACCTACGTATATATATATATATATATATATATAAAAAAAAAAAAAAAAAAAAAAAAAAAAAAAAAAAAAAAAAATATATATATATATATATATATTATTTATATATAAATATACATTTATATATTTACAGATATACACAAACATTTATATAAATACTTATACATTTAATATACCTATATCTATATACAATCATATATATATATTTAATCCCTATATACATTAATGAATATTTCATAGCCAAAAATATATGCCATTCATTTTAGGAATAAATGAATACCATTTATATTATTTTGAGAATAATAAAATAATACCAATAATAATAACCATAAGAATAATATAATAATAACAATAAATGATAATGATAATAATAACCACTAAAATGTCTACTAAGAGTTCTTGGTGAACCTATCATACCCCCTTTTCATTTGGCCTTAAAAATTTGTACTCTTATCTAAAATTCTTTATTTACAACAATTAAATAACAAAAAATATTTCAAAAATATTTTCGGGAAGGGGAGCTACAAATCTACCCACCTTAAAAATAATTTCGTCCTCGAAATTCTAACTCGTAAATATGCTAAAAGTTCAAACATAAATAAATAAATCCACTATTTTGTAATTATGAACTCTCAAGGACTTCTACCCACATTGGGTCACCCTACTCCTCACAACTAAAATCTATAATCTTCTAACTAGTTGCTAGCAATCCTACCAATAGACACCTACTGCATATGACGCCTATAAACCACTTATATCTATCAAGCAAACCCAAAAACTTTACAAGTAAATTTACACTAGTAGCTAAGAATATTGATAAGTTCTAGTAAGCATGGCCATTTGACGCTCTGAAATAGTAAGGACGGGGAGGTAAGAAAGAATAAGCGAAGGCAAATACGAAGTTCCAAGGGCGGTAGAGTATCTAATGATGCAGATAGAAAGAAAGTCTATGAGCCAGAGACTTATTTGCTAGATTGGGCTGCTATAGTTTAGTCACTTGTTAAATCGAAGGACCCTTTATTTTCTAGAGGGTCTTGTAATCCATGCAACACAAAGATTCCGTTCTCGAGATTAATCTAAATAAGGTTCTATAATAGGGCAGAATTTGAGAAATCGAGATTTTGATCTTTTTCGTGGTTATTTAACCACACGAGTAAGGGGTAAAGTGCAATACAAGTTCGTATCGCGACTTCCAGGTAGATGGAATATTGGTTACGAATGACTTCACGTTTTAAGAGAGGGAGACTACGCAATAGGTATAGGGACCTATTTCAAAAGTTCAGTTTTTATAGTCCAACTACGGTGGTATGCATGGATAGACTATACGGGGTCTTAATGGGTTCCTTGATTGGACATCAATTGCTGGTTGGATGAACCTTGTATTTCAATCTATATTGACTGGTCAAGGCCCCAAAACTAATTCTACTAGGTTAAGGTAACCCAGAATAAGTTTCAACCCAAGTGGTTGAACTAGTTGCCAGTCGGGTTAGTTAGCCAGGTCTTATGTCCAAAATGCGTCTTCCGTGACCTTTGTGTTTAAGTAGCACGAGAAAACACAATTGAGTGGTACACTAGGGACGTGTTTAGTGGACTTCAAGTAGATCACAACCATATATTGGGTTGAATGAATCGAGTCGAGGTTGAGGTTCTAATGGAAGTCGGGAAGTAAACCGGTTTTATGGTAAGGATTATAGCTAATCCTTTTGTCCTGAAAGTCGTACCATAAAAATAGAGTACAAGGGGACGTGTTTGAGTGGGACATGATATACCTAGATGAAGGTGGACTCGTCTAGATCTTACATATGAAATTTGTTTGAAGGTAATAGTTGGTCTCGTGCTCCGAATATTAATGACACGGTCGGGGTCAAAAATGATCTACATGGAAAGTGGGAGTCCATGAGACGCTAATTGTCATCCTAAGGGAAATAATCAATCGATAATCTTGGTATATCCTAAAATTTTGGAAGGCTTACAGTCTACCCACCTTAGAAGTTAGGGCATGGTCTTAGGAATAGTGAGGTTAGAAGGATGTCAATGTCAGGATATCGTACCTCGGTAATAAAGAATAAGGTATGATGTAACGGAATATGGTAGATATAAGTCAAGTCGAAGATCATTCCTCAATAATTGGAAAATGAGTGTGCACAATGACACATGGTCGAGAAAATAGAACGACATGCTTGTCTACAGTATACAAGAGTTGTCGACGGGGTAACCAACTCTAAGGCACATCATCTAAAAGATTTCTAACAACTGAGTCGTGAAACTCTAGTTGTGTCAAACCTGTCAGACTATGGTCATAAGGGTTCTAGTGGTATGGGCGGTAGTGATCATGCATTATTGTTAACAACTGGCATATCATAATTTGACATGGTATTTAATCTATGGTATTAGCTAATACTAGTGACTGTGGTGTTCCAACACTAATTAGGTCTTAATATCAAAATTTACATAACTAGGGTAATATTTGTGGGAAACCAATCCCGGGATGAGCATCTACCATAGTCACGGTAAATGATTGTCCTTATCCTTGTCTATTCATCTCATGTCTAAACTGTGGGCTTTGGTCGAGGAATGGTTGGGTTAAGGTTTAAGGATTGCTAGTTAATGCAAGCTTCCAGCAAATAGTTAGAGGCTCACAACAATTAGTTCCTCGAGGATAGATAGTCTCTTGGGTTGGCATTTCGACTAAGGGTAAAACCCTAATCATTCTCAAATTCAGGTAGCTAGAAAGTCCCGATGACAGTTTGGGGTCGAGAGGAGAACGAATAACTCAATCATATGGCTGGCTGACAATAGCTACCCTCGTGTATACAACTACCATAGCCATGGGGACACTCGGTATCTCTCTATCAATTACGAGCTTCTGTCTTTCCAGATCAGTGAGAGACAAAACAATAGAGAGTTCAAGAAAGATGTTACTGAATACAATCACGTGATCCAAAGACGAACGTATAATTCAAGCGAAATTGTCAAAGCAGTCGCGGATGAGATCCTAGATACCTATATATCTCCATCCACGTAGTGTAATTAAACGAAGAGCGAACCAAATGCATCATGGTTGATCAGACCATAATACACTGATTCTGATTAGACAATAAGTTAGCAGGCGTCCCCACTAAACATATGCCTTGAATCAAGCTCGAGAACAGAGTGAGCTTGCAAAACTAAGCTGTAACAGCACCATTTGTTAAGATAGTCGAATACAATTATGCGAGATTTTTGAAAGACGGCACAAGTAGTTCGAGTTTAGAGGGAAACAAACTTCACCTGGTGTTCTTGCTTCTATAGACATCCCACTATCATCTTATCCTTACGACCTTGGTCGACTAATGGTTTATGGCCTCCTGAATTCTTTATTCTATGTAAATCTATTAGTGTCAATCAATTTCCTCATCAATAGATCACGAGGATCATACGGAGTGCTAGGTCGAAAGATATGCTAACAAACTTACAAACTTCCACTATTATTGGCTTTGGATCTTATGGGACATACATAGCATTGCCCTATCCTCCTTAGTATCCCAAACTTGTAATCATGTTTGAAGTCAATTCACCGTGGATTACGCCTCGCCCGTATGCTCTGGCTGTGGTAACCCTTGGTTTCGTAACTCAACATGATACCAAATCGAACACTTCTTAACTCTATCCAATATTGGCTTAAGGGTATCTACGATCAAGAGAGGACCACTGGCCATAGTTTTAGCAATGCTCTATGGCCTATATTTTCTTAAACCCATTTCAACTCTAGGGGTCGTGTCTCGCCAGTGCGCTGCTGGCTGCAGTGTATCCATAGTCTCCAATATTCAATTAAATGGCGACAGTGCGCTGCTGTCCTGCCATTATGAGTTAACTAACATTCCTTTGACTATATCTGAAAATGTTCATGAGCTTCTAGAGAGTCGAACAAGTTGACCATGAACTAGAGCGTAAGCATTTGTCTTATCAGTCACAACCCTTAAGATAAAAGATTGAACAGGGGAAATAACTGAGGACAAAGAAATACAAACATTATAACTATTCCATGTGTACTCAATCCTTTGGGGAAACACTTGAATCCAAACTAACGTGAGGTTCATATATGGGTAACATAATCAGAAATTATATAAATAATTATTCATAGGCAAAATAGGAACTAAACAGGCAATTCAGACTAATATATGGGGATGATATCTAAAGAGGCAACAAAAAGGAATTGAATAATTCATCTAGGTGAGATCATCAATTCTAGGAAGCTCTGTCTCTCCAAGTGAATAATATATCCACATTGGACCATATCTTCCAATCAAGAGGTAATAGTGTACCTATGGGGATTTGACAAACTATCAAAATTAATAACTCTCATCCTAAATTACATGGTCTAGACTACCCATCGGCAAATTTGTATAAGGGACTCCTAGTCCTAGTCATTCTCTTAAATTAAATTAATTTCTAATTCGTGAATGAGCATTTCTAGTCGCAGACTCGCAATAGTACAACTAACTTAAGTACTATCATGAGTTCGCGTGATTTGCGAAGACAGACCTGCATGGGCCACCACAAAAACTTGTCACGACCCGCACCCATTTTTTTAAACGGATACGAGACGTGTCCAAGCCAGCCTACGCCGCAGTATCGACGGTAGAACGCTGTCACGGCCATGAAGATCAGAATCACAAATAATACTCATTCACATAATTAATTTAACTTACAATGATCACAAGTTTTACATTTGTAGAAAAATATAAACTTGTACAAATAAATGAATGACTACAACTCAACTATCTAGCTAGTCTCTAGGCCTTTGTCTGCAAGTATTCCCGTCACTCCCCAAGCTAAATGAATCCACGGCTAACCTGAAAATGTTGGTTTTCAGTCAGGAATGGAACGAGCATAATTCACTGAATGCAATTTCAAATAAAGAAAATGACTATAAAACAAAGGTTAGACATCAATCATGGGTTTGAAAATAAACAATAAAGCCGTAAGAAAAATCAATAGTAATAAATAGACCAATATACTTTTCCACCATTAGAAGTACCTTTGATATGTGATCGGTCTCGGGACAATTATGTGACACGGTCTACACGGTCTAAAGTTACACGGTCTACAGTTACATGGTCTACAGTTACACGGTCTACAGTTACACGGTCTACAGTTAATATTGCAGTAAAAAAACACTGTCTATAAAATAATAATCACGATCTACACAGTTTAAATGCAGTAATAATCATGATCTACACTGTCTACTTTGCAATAAATAAAATACTGTCTATACTGTCTACAAGAAGTAAGTAAAACACTGTCTACACGGTCTATAAGAAATAAATGCAACACGGTCAACACGGTCTACACGGTCTAAGGTCAGATCACACATCCTTGGTACTTCTCATTTCCGACTCAACAATTTATAATAGAAAATAATCACATAACCAATGATTAATCAATGAAATATAGTAAAGATCAATATCGAAATGCAAACAATAAACTGTACTCGCCTTTGGTCCTTTGCTGGTGAAACCGACAATCTGAACTACTCAATGTGCCACTATAGTCAAAACCCGTACAACAGTCCCCGGAAGCTAAAATAAACAATACCAATGATCTTAGAATAGTCCAATTAGCTACGATTGCATGTCCTTAAGTCCAATTCTGGACACAGGGGCAAAACGGTAATTTCGGGCAAAAATGATATCCGTCGTTGGACCCGCTTTGCACCGAAAAATGTGCCAGAGTCAACGGTCTCTAAAGTCGTCAAACTACATGTCTACGAATCCAGTTTTTCGATATGAACCCAACCGTATGTCCAGAGTTGGATTCCGGCAGGTCGTGCACAAAATCGTCCGTTGAGCGGGACCGTGGGGCCCGCAAAACGACGTCGATTTCAACTGTCTCAGAATTGGACCAAACTTGGCATGCAGGACCAGAAAAACGATACGGTTCTCTGGCACAAGTTTTGTCTCGATCCGACGAGCATGCACAAAGTTATGACTGAATTTGCATTGGACGGATACGGGGCGATTTCGTCGCATACGCGTCGAATTCGTCGCGCACACGCGACCAATTTGAATTCTGTCAAAGCACACACGACCACGAAGCCGTTATGCAGCTTTCAATGTCTTCGGTGTACGACCACGTCGCCCGGAATGGCAGGACGGACGTCGTGTGGAGAGTTTTCAATGTTTTTAAAACAAATTTTTCGTCCAATTCGGAATCCGATTTCTCGACGCACAGTCGACGAAATCTGATTCTGCAAAAAGGAGATTGAAGCCCTATATATTGACTAAAAGTCTCTTCAAATAGATTTCTTAATAAATCACTGGATCGATCAGGATCGATCGTCGAACATGGATGGCTGGACTAACATAGTGTTCTATTTTGGACATGGTTTTTCGGGTTTTTCGAGTTGAATTGTCGACTCGATGGGTCGTTGCCTCGAGGAACTATTAGGTGGGTCGTAAAGAGGGTCATATAGGATTTCCATACTATTTTACGAAATTGAAAACGATGAAACGATGGAGGAGAAAACGTACCGCGAAGTGGAGGGTGTAACCCACTGCTGCTGTGCCTACCGCTGTTCGCGCTTGTACGCGCGAGGTCGGCTCCGCGCCTGGCCGGCCGACCGTCCCGTGGCGGAGCGGCGGTGGCACGCGCGCGCTCGCGGGGAGGGCACGCTGTGGATGGAGTGTCGGCACGGAGGTGTTGGGGCGTGCGGAGAAACCTAGGGTTACGAAGTCTTCTCTCCCTCGCTTATTATATATGGTTCTGTTTGATTCACAGAACAGAGGTGGGAATGTCGGGCCTTTGGGCCGCGGGGGAAAGGGCTTAGCTCTTAGCTCTGTTAGGCTTCTACTGCTTCTCTTTCTTTCTTTTCCTTATTCCTTTTTCGATTTCTTTTTCTTTCTTTTCCTTTATTCCTTTGCAATTTAATATACAACTACATATATATTCACATATATATATATATATATATATATATATATATATATATATATATATATATATAATATATATATATATATATATTTATTTATTTATTTTATATATATATATATATATACGTATAAATACACACACGTATATATACACATGCACCCATATAACATATATTTATGCGAATACACTCATAAGTACCTACGTATATATATATTATTTATATATAAATACACATTTATATATTTACAGATATACACAAACATTTATATAAATACTTATACATTTAATATACCTATATCTATATACAATCATATATATATATATTTAATCCCTATATACATTAATGAATATTTTATAGCCAAAAATATATGCCATTCATTTTAGGAATAAACGAATACCATTTATATTATTTTGAGAATAATAAAATAATACCAATAATAATAACCATAAGAATAATATAATAATAACAATAAATGATAATGATAATAATAACCACTAAAATGTCTACTAAGAGTTCTTGGAGAACCTATCATACCCCCTTTTCATTTGGCCTTAAAAATTTGTACTCTTATCTAAAATTCTTTATTTACAACAATTAAATAACACAAAATATTTCAAAAATATTTCCGGGAAGGGGAGCTACATTACCAACCAAGGGAACCAAGTTCTAATCCTATCTTAGACTCTAAACTCAAATACCCTATTTCAAGGTAAAACCCACATTACCCTTACTAAGGTAAATCCCGATACCTTGCCCAATATCAAGGAAACCCCGGTAATACCTAAGATACTAGCCTAGGCTCCTTAGGGTAGCTAGATACTATCCTATCTAAGGTTTACCTACCAAGAAATATAGGTATCCTAGGTATCTATCCTATGTTAGAATACATGTTGGTTTACCATACCCCTTTACCTTACCAATACCTCATATACCATTCTCCCATTTACCCAAACACTCACACACACTCTAACTAAGCTCACTCACACACAACACTACATAATACCACACTCATATTGGCTTTCCTATAGGTTTACACATAGGATAACCTATAGGTTATTAGATATACCCCTCTAGGCTCTCACACTCACACTCACAAACTCATAAATACACACACACACAAAGCTCAATTTTATGGACTAATTTAAGGTTGAAAGAGGGCAAGTATGGGACAGCAACATGGACTGTTAACTAGGGGTTATGGTGGTGGTTTGATGGGCTAATAATGGGAGCAAGGGGACAGCCATATAGGCTAACTAAGGACTAATTTTTAGGACAAAAATGGGATGGTTTAGAGTGGTTTAGAGCAGCTATTCAATGGCTGAAATGGGGAAATGTTAAGGGCTATGTAGTGGTGGGTTAAGGGACTGAAAATGGGACTGATTTCAGGGTGGTTAAGGGGTTGTTTTATGGGCATATAAAGGCTGATATTGGGGTGGTTTAAGGGCAGCTATGGGCTGATGTTTAGGGGTGTACACAGGCTAGTTTTGGGAGTACTCAAAGGCTGATTTGAGGCCTGTTGGGGACAGCCTCTAGGCTGCTTAAGGAGTGGGTTTTGGACAGGTAATAAGGACTGTTTTGGGCTTCAAATGACAGGTTTGGAGAAGTGGCTTGAGGCTGACCAATGGCTGGAAACCTCCCCCCACACTACCTGCTGATATAGCAGTGCAAACTGCTACTTTTAGCAGCAGTTAAACTATAACAGCCCCACTTGGGGACTGTTTAGGACTACAAATCAGTCCCCCTTTTGGGGACTGATACCCCTTGGCTACTGCTGTATACACAGCTCCCCCTTTGCCCTCTATCACCACTCTCTCACACTCAATCTCTCACTCTCTCTATATGTCACCCTCAATTCCCGTATTTTCCCGTATTTCGTATTTATACTCGTATCTGGATTTTGGCTTGTATTTTTATTTTTCTCAACTTGTGGAAATTCGATATTTCTCGTATTTTGGGTTTTGGCATGGCTCGGTTTTAATTGGATTGGGTTGGTTTGGTTTATTGTGTGTTGGAACACCTTAGCCTATACTCTACCCTCAACACACCACACCCCACCCTCTTTAAAACTCTACCAACTTTTTCTCTCTCCTCATAAAACCTCCATTAATTCTTCTTCTCCTTCCTCTACGTAACACTCTTCTCCTTCCTCAACACAACACCAACCCATAGGCAAGTGCACCTTGCCACCACATGAGAACCCTATTTTACTTGTTCATTTGCTAGTTTAGGACATGGTGATCAACATTAGAACTTGGTATTTTGTGATTTGGAGTCTTCATTGTTCTAGATCTAAGTTTTGTTTATTTTCGGTTTTGTATGGTTTTGATCTATTTAAGTTGGATTTTTATGGGTTTTGATGTTTCCATGTGGAAGAGAGTTCAATTCCACCCTGGTTGGAACTTTGGAAATCCGGATTTGGAGTTCGGATGGCCAAGTTGTGAAGCTTTGAAGTTTTGGGAGCCATTGGAGCTTCTTCTCAGCCATAAAGAAGAAGACCCTTTCCCTGCATGCGTACTTTTGCGTGTACGCAGCTCTCCTGCGTGCGTGTTTTTGCGCGTACGCAGCTCTCCTGCGTGCGTGCCTTTGCGCGTACGCAGCTCTCCTGCGTGCGTGCTTTCGTGCGTACGCAGCTCTCATGCGTACGTGCTTTCGCGCGTACGCAGCTCTCATGCGTGCGTGCTTTTGCGCGTACGCAGCTCTCATGCGTGCGTGCTTTCGTGTGTACGCAGCTCTCATGCGTTCGTGCTTTCGTACGTACGCAGCTCTCATACGTGCGTGCTTTTGTGCGTATGTAGCTCTCCTGCGTGCGTGACTTTTGTGCGTACGCAGCTCTCCTGCGTGTGTGACTTTTGTGCGTACGTAGCTCTCCTGCGTGCGTGACTTTTGTGCGTACGCAGCTCTCCTGCGTGCGTGACTCTTGAGCGTACGCAGCTCTCCTGCGTGCGTGCCCTTGTGCGTACGCAGCTCCCCTGCGTGCGTGCCCTTGTGCGTACGCTGCTCCCCTGACCCCTTGCTTAACCCATTGGCTCTTGGAGTATTGGTTTTATTTCTCGACTTGGTTTCTCTTTTTTGGATTGGGTTTTCCTGAGATCTGTTCAACACAGCACTACTATCTTGACCCGACACGGCCTTATATGGTTTTCAAGTAATTGTTTATGACTAGTACGGTTCTCGGGATTTTCTGGTATTCTCTGATCTCCTTGCTAGTGACCCAGTGGGAGCACACCTAACTTGTAACTTGTAATTAATCCTTGTGACTTGATAACTTGATAGTGGCCCGTGGCGGCACACTCCTGACTTGTAGCATGACTTGATAACTTAACGTTGTTGTGACGGCTAGCTTAACTTGACCTCCCTTGACACCGTGGGTAGTTCTTTCTTGCTTGCTTGTTAAATCCACTTGTCTTGTCTTGCATCATGTCTAGGATAGAACTTCTGAGCACCACGGTCAGGAGTACCTACTAAAATAGATTAAGGTTAATAACTAGAATAACACAGTAGTCATGAAGAGATGACACAGCTACAGGCAATCCCGTTACCTGGGCACTCTTGGGATCTGTAGCCTGCCGACAAGTAGGGCGCATTTCCAGCACACTGTCATGTGTTGCACCTTCTAAGTCACCTAAGGGTACATGCGTTCCTGGACGATGTACCCACCTGAATTCAACCCCTAATTTTCGACCTGGGTAACCTGGATGGTCTGCAGGGCTTGTGGCTGTGGAATAATCTCACTGCATCTTGTTAGTAATTAGGCCTGTGATAACCCTAGTTAGTTAAAGTAGTAAGCTGTAGTATCTGCTTGGCCGTGATTGATTGAATGAGGTATAACCAGTCTAGCCATATCTTGATCCAGTACAAGATTGCTTCCTGTCTTGATTTCTTACGTTATTATCTTGCCGATAAATGGTGGGAAACCAAGTTCTGTTCAGGTGAAGGGTTACAACCCTGGTCCTTGTTTGGTTCACGGGTTGTAACCTGGTTATCGGAATAGTTCCATGGTTATCTCGTCGTATATCATCCTGACATGTTTTCGTAAATTCTAGTTTTAATATTAGATTTTCTTATGCTAATTGCTGGCTTTTGTTCTTATTTCGTGGCCCCTTGTGGCACTTGCTCTTTCTGGGGTTGACCCAGCTGGTTTTGTGTGGACAGATTTCGGAGCAGCTCCCGAGGATCTACCAAGCTTCCAGCCCAATGGTGACAACTAGACGAAACCCGGGCCAAGAGTGGGTTTTCCTTTTTGTCTTGTCCACTTCATTGTAAAACTATTCTTTTGAGACGTTTAGCCGACGAGCACCTGTTAGCTCGATGCACTTTACTTACTGTCTGCCTACGGGCTGTGAACATGATTAACAAATCCTAGGGTTGATCATGTATGACTAAACTCTTGCTAGTCCTAACATTTTGTAACGACTAGCTTCATGATCAGCTGAATATGTAATATTTGGGACGCCTTATTATTGTATATTTAAAGATCATACATCTTGTGACCTTACTTACTTGTTTGTGATTGGGACATTAGGCTTGTTCATGACCATAAGAGACTGCTGGCTTGTAGTAAACCCTCATATATCTAGACAGCCGTGACCGTAAATCGAGGTGGTTTCTATTTTAATATACGTAGCTGGCTATGTCTGCCCCCGCTCTCCAGTATTCTGGTTCTGGGGCGTGACATGGTTTAAGTGGTGGCCCATACAGGTCTTGTAAATCAAGATATGTGAGGATTTACCAGATAGATGTCTCAATCAGTACTCGTCCTTGATCTCTGTTCGTATCCTCTGAATCCCTGGATTCTTGCCCTGATCCTGTGCTTATATCATTGATCTGTCCTGGTCCTTTCCTTATTGTTCTCTGTGTCATCTTCTTCAGCGGTACTGTACCTGGTCCTACCGATCAACGAAGTAGAGCATTTCCTATGGGTCAGCAGCAACCCGGAGATCAAGCCCAGCATTCCGTGGTAGCCTCCAGAGTTGTGCCTACTGGAGGAGAGTCACCAGTTCGGCCCGTCCAGCCCACAGAGCCAAATGATGGTACCTTAGTAGGCCTCATCAGAACCTTGATAGCTTCCCAGGATCGTCGAAGCGACGTCCTGCACCAGACAGTTCAAGATGCTTTGACCCGAGGCGGACATCCAGGGAACCAAGCGGCAAACAGCTTCAAGCGATTGAACCCTCCTTTCTTCGACGACACCGAGGATGCGATTGTCGCGGATGCATGGCTTCAGGATACCGAGGTGATTCTGGAAGCAGCTAGGACACCCGAGAATAAGAAGGTAGCGGTGGTACGCCTGCAGTTGTTGGACTAGGCTCGCAGTTGGTGGGCGGCGCAAGCCATGGGATTAGTGGCACCCATTGCTTGGGCAGTGTTTAGAGAGAGATTCCAGACGAAGTATTTTGATGCTGTGGCTCGGTACGACCTGCAGACCAGATTTACCAACTTGAAGCAAGGAGGCAGAACAGTCGACAGTTATGCATCGGAGTTTTCTAGACTCAGTAGGTTTGTCCCCACCTTGGTGGCGACCGAGTTTGATAGGGCCTAGCAGTTCCAACAGGGACTGCATTTGGAGATCTTGTTGGCGGTTGAGCAGTTCGAGCATCAGACGTTCGATGCAGTCTTGAGAGCAGCTAGGAGGCATGAATACACCTCCCAGAGGATCGTGGATAGGACCGGAGGTAGGAAGCGGTCCCACAGTCAGATGCACCAATCATCAGCTCCAGCCCCAGCAGCTAGGGGATTGACCATTGGAACTCCGAGGCAGGCGGCCTCAGTAACGTCGGTTCAGCATTCGACCCCGACGTACCCGCAGCAGCAGAAGCAGAAGCAGACTTCCGCGTTGGGATGTTCTCATTGTGGGAAGCCAGGGCATGTGGTGGCAGACTGTCGCAGGACGCAGGGATTGTGCCTGGCTTATGGAGCAGCAGATCATAGGATAGGGGCTTGCCCGAATAGGGGTGGTTCATCAGCATCCAACCCTTCTAGCTCTTCGATGAGAGGACCGACCCCAGCACCAGTTCAGCAGCAGCAGTATCAGTCTTTGAGACCCTTGCCGCCTCAGTCTCAGGCATTCCAGCAATAATATCCCCAGCAGTATGCACAAGCCCAAGCTCAGACCCAGAATAGGCAGAGAGGTTTCCAGCAGAGGGGACCAGCAGCCAGAGGACAAGGTCAGGCCATGATGATGGCTATGGAAGAAAAAGTTGCACCAGGTGAGGTTGTGGCAGGTACTATTCTCGTCAACTCCTCTCCAATGTCTGTATTATTTGATTCTGGTGCATCGCATTCATTTATGTCTACATGATTCGCGATATGGATAGGATTAGAGCCGAGTCATTATCAGTGAGGCTCAATATACTTACTGGTAATGGCCTTATGGGAGTAGATCGAGTGTTTTCCTCGTGTCGGATCGTAGTTAGCGGTAGGGAGTTCTCCGCTAGATTCATAGAGTTTCCTATGGCAGACTATGATGTAGTCCTAGGCATGGATTGGTTGAGGAACCAGTATGCTAGGATAGACTGCCATATTGGCAGAGTTATCTTTAGTATCCTCGGCGAGCCAGAGTTTTCATTTTCTAGAGGCGCAGTGGAGCCATCTTCCCCAGCATTGCGTATGGCAGTAGCAGCAGTACAGTTACCCCTGATAGTTGAAGAGTTTCCAGATGTCTTTCCAGAGGAGCTTCCAGGGATGCCGCCGGAGCGGGAGATTGAGTTCACTATAGACTTAATTTCCGGGACAGCACCAGTATCAGAGCGAGTCTACAGGATGGCGCCTTCAGAGTTGGAAATTTTATACAAGATGATTGAAGAGCTGAGGACCAAGGGATTTATCTGTGCTAGTGGATCGCCTTGGGGAGCCCCGATGCTTCTTGTGAAAAAGAAGGATGGTACGTCCAGGCTATGTGTTGATTATCGTACCTTGAATTCGGTGACAATCAAGAACAGATACCCACTTTCGAGGATAGATGACTTGTTTGATCAGCTCAGAGGGGCTTCAGTGTTCTCGAAGATCGACTTGCGATCGGGATACCACTAGATCAGAGTCAGAGAGCAGGACATCCCGAAGACAGCATTCATATCGAGGTATGGACATTGGGAGTTCCTTGTTATGCCCTTTGGAGCAACCAATGCGCCGGCCGTATTCATGGACCTCATGAATCGCATTTTCATGCCTTACTTGGATCAGTTTATGATCGTGTTCCTGGATAACATCCTGGTCTACAGCAAGAGTGAAGCAGAGCATGAGCAGCATCTCAGAGTCGTCCTCCAGACGCTTAGGGAGCATCAGTTGTACGCCAAGTTTAGTAAATATGAGTTCTGGCTCGATCGTATTTCATACTTGGCTTACATCATTACCCTAGGAGGAGTGGAAGTGGATCCCCAGAAGATTGTGGCTATCGAGTCATGGCCGGTACCCAGCTCAGTGGCAGAGGTTCGCAGCTTCCTTGGATTGGCCGGCTACTACCGACGGTTCGTTTCAGATTTCGCAAGGATTTCAGCGTCGATGACCCAGTTGACCCGCAAGGATGTGCCGTTTGTTTGGACAGCAGAATGTCAGGAATCATTTGAGAAGTTGAAGCAAGGTTTAATAACGGCTCCCGTTCTCACCCTTCCAGATGGGACCGGAGGATTCACAGTTTATTGCGATGCTTCAGACAGAGGATTGGGATGTGTCTTGATGCAGCATGGGAAGGTAATATCTTATGCGTCATGTCAACTACGTGATCATGAGAAGAATTACCCGACCCACGACTTAAAATTGGCGGTGGTAGTGTTTGCTTTGAAGTTATGGAGACACTACTTGTACGGAGATAGAGTGGAGATCTTTACTGATCATAAGAGCCTGAAGTATGTTTTCACCCAGAAGGACCTTAATATGCGGCAGAGAAGATGGCTCGAGCTACTGGTGGACTATGATGTGGATTTACAGTATCATCCCGGGAAGGCCAACGTTGTAGCAGATGCATTGAGCAGGAGAGCCGGAGTTTATTTTCTGACAGCGCAACCAGAATTATTGGCAGATCTTCAGAAGATGGGAATTGAAGTGGTTCTTCCAACCAGCGTGGCATTGATGGCCAGCCTACAGGTTCAGTCCAGCATAGTTGAGAGAATCCGGGTGGCGCAGTCAACAGATTCCAAGATCCAGCGACTCAGAGCAGAGTGTGAAGCAGGAAGAAGGCCAGAGTTATGTATCCATGAAGACGGTAGACTTCGGCACGACACTCGTCTTTGTGTACCTAGTGGAGATATCAGTTAGGAAGTCATGTCAAAAGTCCACAGTTCGCAATATTCTATTCATCCGGGTGGTACGAAGATGTACCGTGATATTCGTCAGCATTTCTGGTGGAATCGCATGAAGAGGGAGATAGCCCAGTTTGTCTCTCGGTGTTTGGTTTGCCAACAGGTTAAAGCTGAGCATCAGAGGTCTGTTGGACTTCTTCAACCCTTACCGATCCCAGAATGGAAATGGGAACATATAACCATGGATTTCGTGACCGGATTGCCCAGATCTCCGGCTGGCAGAGATGCTATTTGGGTAATTGTGGACAGGCTTACCAAGGTGGCACACTTTCTTCCATTCAGAGTTGGACAGTAGACGACGTAGTTAGCAGAGATGTATCTCAGGCAGATCATCAGGCTTCACGGTGTGCCAGTCAGCATCACCTCGGACAGGGATTCAAGATTCATATCACACTTTTGGCGCAGCTTGTAGAAGAGTTTGGGGACTCGCCTTCAATTCAGCTCAGCTTATCATCCGCAGACGGATGGTCAATCAGAGCGGACAATCCAGACCCTTGAAGATATGTTGAGATCCTGTACCCTTGACTTTGGTGGTTCATGGGAGAATCATCTGCACCTGGTGGAATTCTCGTACAACAACAGTTATCAGGCCAGTATCCAGATGGCACCTTTCGAGGCTCTTTATGGCAGGAAGTGCAGATCCCCGCTAGCATGGAACGATGTCGGGGAGAGGCAGATGCTCGGACCCGAATTGATTTTCCAGACGGTTGAAGTGGTCAGAAAGGTCAGAGATCACCTCCGAGTTGCCCAGGACCGCCAGCGCCATTGGGCCGATGCTCATCGGCGTCCCTTAGAATTTGCTGTCGGCGACCATGTATTCCTTAGGATCTCGCCTAACCGCGACGTCATTCGCTTTTACGTGCGGGGAAAGCTTAGTCCTAGGTATATAGGGCCGTTCGATATTCTGGAGCGAGTAGGAGATGTATCCTATCATTTTGCTCTTCCGCCATCGCTAAGTGAGGTGCATGATGTATTCCATGTGTCCCAATTACGACGGTATATTCCGGACCCGAGCCACATCCTAGACCATTCGGAATTGGTTGTTGGTACCAACCTTTCGTATGAGGAGAGGCCCGTGTCTATATTAGACCGGAGGGAGAAGATACTCAAGAACAAGACTATTAAATTAGTCCGTGTTGCTTGGGGTCATCACTCTCTAGGTGAGTCAACGTGGGAGCGAGAGGACGACATCCGATCGCGATATCCCTACCTGTTTGACTCGTAAGGTATAATTTCTTTCTTATGCCTTACGTTTTCCCTTCCTTACTTGCATTGTATGATTGTATGATTGAACAGCTTAGTGTAACTTGCCTGTGTTTAATGTAGC
Source organism: Iris pallida (assembly GCA_029216955.1). Classification (NCBI taxonomy): domain Eukaryota; kingdom Viridiplantae; phylum Streptophyta; class Magnoliopsida; order Asparagales; family Iridaceae; genus Iris; species Iris pallida. The sequence continues at coordinate 4,523,817 of JANAVB010016600.1, forward strand.
TTGTCGTGACAAACTCTAGCTTCTTGATTAAATTCCGAGGACGAAATTCTTTTAAGGTGGGTAGAGTTGTCACCCTCAATTCCCGTATTTTCTCGTATTTCGTATTTATACTCATATCTGGATTTTGGCATATATTTTTATTTTTCTCAACTTGTGGAAATTCGGTATTTCTCGTATTTTGGGTTTTGGCATGGCTCGATTTTAATTGGATTGGGTTGGTTTGGTTTGGTTTATTGTGTGTTGGAACACCTTAGCCTATACTCCACCCTCAACACACCACACCCCATCCTCTTTAAAACTCCACCAACTTTTTCTCTCCTCATAAAACCTCCATTAATTCTTCTTCTCCTTCCTCTACACAACACTCTTCTCCTTCCTTAACACAACACCAACCCATAGGCAAGTGCACCTTGCCACCACATGAGAACCCTATTTTACTTGTCCATTTGCTAGTTTAGGACATGGTGATCAACATTAGAACTTGGTATTTTGTGATTTGGAGTCTCCATTGTTCTAGATCTAAGTTTTGTTTATTTTCGGTTTTGTATGGTTTTGATCTATTTAAGTTGGATTTTTATGGGTTTTGATGTTTCCATGTGGAAGAGAGTTCAATTCCACCCTGGTTGGAACTTTGGAAATCCGGATTTGGAGTTCGGATGGCCAAGTTGTGAAGCTTTGAAGTTTTGGAAGCCATTGGAGCTTCTTCTCAGCCATGGAGAAGAAGACCATTTCCCTGCGTGCGTGCTTTTGCGCGTACGCAGCTCTCCTACGTGCATGCCTTTGTGCGTACGCAGCTCTCCTGCGTGCTTGCTTTCGTGCGTACGCAGCTCTCATGCGTGCGTGCTTTCGTGCGTACGCAGCTCTCATGTGTGCGTACTTTTGCGCGTACGCAGCTCTCATGCGTGCGTGCTTTCATGCGTATGCAGCTTTCATGCGTGCGTGCTTTCGTGCGTACGCAGCTCTCCTGCGTGCGTGCTTTTGTGCGTACGCAGCTCTCCTGCGTGCGTGACTTTTGTGCGTACGCAGCTCTCCTGCGTGCTTGACTTTTGTGCGTACGCAGCTCTCCTGCGTGCGTGACTCTTGTGCGTACGCAGCTCTCCTGCGTGCGTGCCCTTGTGCGTACGCAGCTCCCCTGCGTGCGTGCCCTTGTGCGTATGCTGCTCCCCTGACCCCTTGCTTAACCCATTGGCTCTTGGAGTATTGGTTTTATTTCTCGACTTGGTTTCTCTTTTGTGGATTGGGTTTTCCTGAGATCTGTTCAACACAGCACTACTATCTTGATCCGACACGGCCTAACACGGTTTTCAAGTAATTGTTTATGACTAGTACGGTTCTCGAGATTTTCTGGTATTCTCTGATCTCCTTGCTAGTGACCCAGTGGGTGCACACCTAACTTGTAACTTGTAATTAATCCTTGTGACTTGATAACTTGATAGTGGCCCGTGGCGGCACACTCCTGACTTGTAGCATGACTTGATAACTTAACGCTGTTGCGACGGCTAGCTTAACTTGACCTGCCTTGACACCGTGGGTAGTTCTTTCTTGCTTGCTTGTTAAATCAACTTGTCTTGTCTTGCATCATGTCTAGGATGGAACTTCTGAGCACCACGGTCAGGAGTACCTACTAAAATGGATTAAGGTTAATAACTAGAATAACACAGTAGTCATGAAGAGATGACACAGCTACAGGAAATCCCGTTACCTGGGCGCTCTTGGGATCTGTACCCTGCCGACGATTAGGGCACCTTTCCAGCACACTGTCATGTGTTGCACCTTCTAAGTCACCTAAGGGTACATGCGTTCCTGGACGATGTACCCACCTGAATTCAACCCCTAATTTTCGACCTGGGTAACCTGGATGGTCTGCAGGGCTTGTGGCTGTGGAATAATCTCACTGCATCTTGTTAGTAATTAGGCCTATGATAACCCTAGTTAGTTAAAGTAGTAAGCCGTAGTATCTGCTTGGCCGTGATTGATTGAATGAGGTATAACCTGTCTAGCCATATCTTGATCCAGTACAAGATTGCTTCCTGTCTTGATTTCTTACATTATTATCTTGCCGATAAATGGTGGAAAACCAAGTTCTGTTCAGGTGAAGGGTTACAACCCCGGTCCTTGTTTGGTTCACGGGTTGTAACCTGGTTATCGGAATAGTTCCATGGTTATCTCGTCGTATATCATCCTGACATGTTTTCGTAAATTCTAGTTTTAATATTAGATTTTCTTATGCTAATTGCTGGCTTTTGTTCTTATTTCGTGGCCCCGTTGTGGAACTTGCTCTTTCTGGGGTTGACCCAGCTGGTTTTGTGTGGCCAGATTTCGGAGCAGCTCCCGAGGATTTACCAAGCTTCCAGCCCAATGGTGACAACTAGACGGAACCCGGGCCAAGAGTGGGGTTTTCTTTTTTATCTTGCCCACTTCATTGTAAAACTATTCTTTTGAGGCGTTTAGCCGACGAGCACCTGTTAGCTCGATGCACTTTACTTACTGTCTGCCTACGGGCTGTGAACATGATTAACAAATCCTAGGGTTGATCATGTACGACTAAACTCTTGCTAGTCCTAATATTTTGTAACGACTAGCTTCATGATCAGCTGAATATGTAATATTTGGGACGCCTTATTATTGTATATTTAATGATCATACATCTTGTGACCTTACTTACTTGTTTGTGATTGAGACATTAGGCTTGTTCATGACCATAAGAGACTGCTGGCTTGTAGTAAACCCTCATATATCTAGACAGCCGTGACCGTATATCGAGGTGGTTTCCATTTCAATATACGTAGCTGGCTATGTCTGCCCCCGCTCTCCAGTATTCTGGTTCTGGGGCGTGACACTATACACTCAAACACCCTTAATACACAAACACACACACACTACACATATCAACTAACATACCAATTCCCATGCCCCATGGGCCGAATTCCCAAACCCCCTTGAACACAAATGAATACACATTAACCCACTATTATATATACATACAAATAAGTCGCAATATATTTATATATATATATATAGTCCTTAATATATATATATATATATATATATATATATATATATATATATATATATATTAAAAATATATATATATATATATATATATATATATATATATATATATATATATATATATATATATATATATATAAATATATATATATATATATATATATATATTTTTTTTAATATATATATATATATATATATATATATATATATATATATATATATATATATATATATAAAATATATATATATATATAACCATATATATACACAATACATAGATAAATAAATATGACACCATATGACACATGAAGAACACATATCTAATCAACACAAATCTGAGATTTAATATCTAAAACAATATTCACACAATATATATATATATATATATATATATATATATATATATATATATATATATATATAACAAAAAAAAAAATATATATATATATAACAAGTGTCCAATAGGGATTTTCCTACTAGGACACAACCACAACACAAATGACACTCCTATGACCTCCAAATGGACACGAAATGGACACAAATGGAGATAAAACGACGGGGGTCATTCCTACGGGTTCAAACTAATCCTATATGCATGTTGGGGTGGATTAGAGGAGAGATTATACCTTCCGGGAGAGAGATTCAAAGGAAAAAGCCTTCCGACACGACACCGACACGTAGAGATTCCAAAAGGACACGAACGAGCTCCGAATCCTCCCAAACTTGGCTAGCTTCCTCCTTGGCTTTATTAGAAAAGGAAAGAAGATGATTTGGTGGAAGAAATAATGGATTTGGAGATGAAATCAATGGGGTTGCTCTCTAGAAATTTGGGGAAAACAAGAGAGAGAAAAGTTGTGGATAAAATGAAATGAAGATGATGATGACTCACACCTATTCCCCCCTCCATGGTCGGCCTAGTAGTGCATAGGTGTCCCCCTTGACAAGGTCAAAAATATCCCCCACTCTTTCTAATTGAATTAAATTAGGAAAGGCTTAGGTTGAGGCTAAATTAGTCTAGTTTTAAATGCTCTAATTAACTAAACCTGTCCATGAAAATTTACTCTAACACACTAACCAAAAATATTATTATGTGGGCCATAGCTAACTAGTGTGTAGGTCCACTAGAGTCAAAACTATCTCGGGTCCCCGTTTCAAGTCGGATCGAACTGAAATTCGAACCCGATTCAAATAACCCCAAAATAATTATTATAAATAAAATAAAAAATTTCAAAAATATTTTAAAATGAAAAATGACAAAAATACCCCTATTTCTGAAAACTGGGGGTGATACAAAGTGGTCTTCATCTTTTTCTTCCCTGGAGCCTTAGGTGAAGAAGGAAGATCATCATGGTGTGAAGGAGCAGATGACTCTCCAATCTTCCTTTTCTTAAGCCCCTTGGCGAGAGACTTCTACTTTTGTACTTTTAGTGATAAGTCCAACGGATTATTTACTTCATCTAGGAAGCCCACAAGAGAAGCCTTTAGAGTTTCATCGGCAGGGTCTCGATCTTCTGCATCCCTGAACAATTGTGCAGTACGGACTCCAGCCTTTGATCGTGTCACGACCTGCTCCCGAATAATCGGACACGAGTCGGACACGCCCAGCCTTCATCGTTGGACATGATGAAGTAAGCTGTACCAATCTAGGAAAATCTAACTATATAATCAAGACAAGTACAAATCACAGCATCTATAAACATATCCCAAATCCAGAGTAAAGTACAAGTCTCAGAATTATTACATTCCAGCAAATGAAAGATAGAGTCTACTAGTCTCAAAATGTATGGAAAATGTAAAGTGCTAATGGTAAATCTCTAGGCTTCTGCAGCCTCTAAGTCAAGAGCAACTCTAGCTGGCTCTCCTGCATCTACTGGCTCTCGACCATAATGTGTGTCGCACAGGGCCTCCAACTCACCTGCAACATATCCTATTCAGGAGCGGAGCAAAGTACAGTTCTAGATAATGAAACATGAACATGATATGAAACTGAGTACAAAAGTACATGAAAATGAAATACAGGAATAAACAGGAAAGTAGTACAGAAAATAAGTACAGTAACTACAGTACAGGAATGTAAAGTACAGAAACATATAAAGTACATAAAATGTAATGTACATGAATGAAACTATAATCCTGAAGTACCAGACATGATAAGTGTACAATATTTGAAATACATCTAGTTCATGTGACCGGCTGGGGTGAGTGCAAGAGCATGCACAGGAGTACATAAATATGGTACGGCTTAGGGCCCGCGTGCACGATGCGAGGCCTAAGCTATCTACATGAATATAGTAACCGGGGATTGGTCACATGGCTAGTGTATTTTTCCATCCGACACTAGTAAGTACAAGTACAGGAATACATGAGTACAGGGGTACAGGATATCGTGTCATGACGTGTCACAAGAAAGAGTACAAGAATGTAATTGTACAAAATCATAGAAAAGTACTTGCCTTGCTTCGGGAAATCAAGTGTACTAGATGGAGCTGGATGTCCTCCTGTTTATTTTAAATAGGTACAAGTTGGTTAATTACAACTAACTAATTACTGCTAGTAAGTTATTTATCTATATATGAGCTAATCACATATAGAACTAATTTATTAGCTACTTTATAGATGCTATGATAGAATTTTCTTAAGAATAGAAATATCAATAAAATTTTTTAAGAAAAATAATTAGTATATAAGTATAGAGCAAAAGATGGTTATTAGAAAAGAGTAGCCCAATTTAGACATTATAATAATATCATAGTTTATTACCAAACTACATTAGTAAGAGTGTAAAAATATATATATAGAGAGAGTAAATTTGACAATTCCTATTAAAATGTACTACTGATAATAATTAATTCCTAACAAAATTACTTAAATCATAATGGCAACTAACAAGAATTTATAAGACAGCAAACACAACCTACTCCATGTTCCTGTCTTGGCCCAATTTGTCCCTACGATCCAGCCTGACTTAAGGCTTACCGCAACTGCCATTTCACAAATGACATCCAAACTCTCCTGTTTATCTTACTAAAGCATTCATCATTCGAACTGCTAAGCCCATGTCCAAACAATTATCAAGACAACTCAAATTGACCCAAAACCCTCGTTAACCAATCAGTTTTGAAATCTCCAAACACAGAAACTCAGAATTATACAACAAAATTATAAGAAACCCAAAAATTATACAACAACTCAAAATAATATCAACTGCCAAAATATATATCTATTCGCAGTCACCATCCGGATACGCCATTTAAGTAATTGGACATAGCTACAAGGTTTGCACGAATTAAACTGGCACCCGAACACAGTCAAATGCTCTCAACTACAAGAAGTCCCTGCATCGATTTTTTGGCAACGCATACTGCAAAGATACAATGGCACTGGTCTCACACGTGGACACGACTGTAACCTGGACACCAACATAAAACTTGGACACGTTCACTAATATGCAAATGCACGAACACAAGCTCTGCTATTCCTAACACCAATCTAACGTGATACAACACGAACACAACTCGGACACCATCGATCATCAGTCAGGAGCGACTCAGACATACGTTCGCCACACATGAAACGACACAACAACTGCGAATTAAAACTAAAACACCCAAGCATAGAACCGAGTAATTAAGGAATTGATACGAATTACTTTGAGAGTTTCTCACAGAAGCTCAAGGGCACGAATCACTGATCTGGACACGGCTCCCTAAGATAGTTTGACAGCGATTTAAATCCCAAAAATAATCCTGATCGGATTTACATAGCAATAATAAGAACCCTCATCCATCGACAAAAATTCAGAAGTTTACAGAAGTTAAAGTAATAAAGAAACTCACCGTCAAGTAAGTCGACTGTCGAAATGAGTTCGGTTTCAATCAAATGATCAATTCAACGTTCGATCTACACGTTGATCCGAAATGAGGGATAAAACAACATCAGGAAATATTTGAAAGAGGAGACAATCAAAAGCATTCAATTATAGCTCACCTCTTCGACACGGCTGATCGACTGATCGAAAATGCCACTGCGAAGAACCCTACTCGAATGTTCAACTCAAAATCTGTTCTGGCGATTTTAGGTCAAAACACATAGATCGATCGAAATCAAATTGAACGGATGAATAGATCGATCGGAACTCACCACTACGTTCACGATCTGTAGCTGACGGTGATGAAAAAAATCGGAGAAGCTAGGAACGTCGCGGTCGTCGTCGAGAACTGGAAAACGAGGGTGCTGCTACGAAAATTGGTTGCACCGTACGGATCTTAGGTGGAGGTGGCTCGGTCGCCGGAGCACTGACTTGTTGTCGCCACTGCATGCTCGCCGATCGTCCTTATCGTCGTCGTTGCCGTCAACTCTCAGCAGCTGGATGAGCCGATTCCCGCCGCTGTCGCCATCCTCTCACCGGCGTCGGAAAAATAGGGTTAGGGCTCGGGAATTGGGACAGAGCGCTCGGAAGAGAAGAGTTGGTTGAGAGAAATGAGAGGGCTGAACACTCTCTTCTCTCTCCAAAGTAGGTTAAATAACCCACTACATTTTTGCTGTTAAATCCCTCCACCAAATGGCTTATATGCAGAATGATACCTCCCCTTTTCATTATTTATGGCTAAGCCCCTCAACTTTGCACAAATCCTCTCTTCCTTTTCACTTATTGCAGGCTGTGGTTAAAATCAGTTAGAAAATCACATGGTGGACCCCAAAGTTTGTTACAACAAACTTTCAAAATTTTAAAAAATAAATAAATCATGCTTAACTAATTCCCTCCAAAAATATAATTCAAAATATTTATTATTTAAATCTAGACTTATAATTATTACTAGGAAATTTAATTTTTTTTTAAAATAGGAAAGTGGAGTTATAAATCTCTCCCCCTTAAAAAATTTTGTCCTCGAAATTCGAAGACCCACAAAATAAATCTCAAAACCATAAAAGATTTCAAACACAAGTCATTTATTGAAAATAGAATTTTTGAACACAAGAATACAATCAAACAAATAAGCTAGGATAGCGCTCTCGTATCTCATCCTCATGCTCTCATGTGGACTTTCTCGGGGAGTGATGTCTCCACATGACGCGGACAAGTAGAATAGTCTGGTTCCGCAGGCACCTCTCCCTCCGATCAAGGATCTCTACTGGTTGCTCCTCATAGGTCAAGCTCGGACCCACCTCTAACTCTGAGTAGTCCACCACATGGCTCGGATCTGGAATGTAGGATCGAAGCTGGGACACGTAGAAAATGTCATATACTTCCTCCAAGCTAGCTGGAAGCGCTAGTCGATATGCCACCTCGCCAATCCGTGCCGTCACGTCGAAAGGCCCGATGAATCTCGGATTGAGCTTCCCGCCTCTGCCCAATCTGATGACGCCCCTAGTTGGCAAGATCTTCAGGAACACTCTATCTCCAACCGCGAACTCCAGTGGCCGTCTACTGCTGTCCGTCCAGTACTTCTGCCGATCCTGTGCAACTCTAAGATGCTTTCTGATCAGTCTGACTTTCTCAGCTAAGTTGTCATGACCCGCACCCGTTTTTCGGATGCGAGAGCATGAGCAAGCCAGCTATGCATCAAACGGACTCCAGCCCGACTCGAATACGTAAATGCTATCACGGCTATAGCAATGGGCCTAATCAAGGCAAGGCAAAACTATATCTCAATCCACAATAAGAATAATAAACAAGAATGAACAAGTATGGGTCATGGTCTGCAGCCCACTAGCATATATGTTCGACAAGACTCTAAAAAAAATAATAAGAGTCTAAAACTGAAACAAGAAACATGATATCTCATGATAAGGTATGAAAGCACAAGCGGATAATAAACACAATAACGATACCTGAATCCTGCAAGCGTATCATCACATCTGCCATCTAGAACTACTAGATAACTCCATACAATTGCTATACCAGAAGAGATCATCAGGTCCTCAGGGGACATAGCAAGATACATAAAAACATGCCTATCTAGCAGTTTATCATGCAATAAAGAAAATACAAAAAATAAATAGGAAAAGACCAATCAACACATATGACCATACACGACTGGGAGAACCACTACGCATAAACGAACTGCTAGAGAAGAACAAGGAAACACGATATCACGATGTCAACGGATAACCAATCAAATACTCAAACCCTCGTTCCTAATCTGGGCTTGCAGGTTTGAACAACTACTAGCCCTCGCCCCTAGTGTGGACTCGCAGGCTAGCATCACCCTCGCCCCTAATGTGGACTCGCAGGTGTGGAACAATAACTACTAACCCTCGTGCTTATTATGGACTCGTAGGCTAGCAACACCCTCGTCCCTAGTGTGGACTCGCAGGCTAGCATCACCCTCGTCCCTAGTATGGACTCACAGGTATGGAACAGATAACTACTAACCCTCGTCCCTGGTACATACTCACAGGCTAGCATCACCCTCGTCCCTAGTATGGACTCGCAGGTGTGGAACAGATAACTACTAACCCTCGTCCCTAGTGTGGACTAGCAGGTTAGCTTAACTACTAACCCTCGCCCCTGGTGTAGACTCGCAGGTTAGCTTCAAGAATTTCAAGGTACAACAGTTCCGTTATGACTCATTCATCCTATGACACGATACGACTCAGTCCAAGTACAAGTGATGACACGACACGACCGAAATCACGATACACGAGAGAACCAATCCAATATAAACTATAAAATTAACTATGAACAGGAACTGTAAATAGACATATCCAATATGAACTACAAAATTAACTATGAACAGGAACTATAAATACATATAACCAATATGAACTTCAAGCCAACTATAAACAAGGACTATATATATACTAGCATGCACGATGTACAAATCTCATGTCTATAATCAACTAGTAAAACTGTATAATAATATAAATATGCATGTAAATAAACTGTAAAGGGAGGCAAGGTATCTTTCCTGCTAGTTGTCCAAGTTCACGTTGAGTCTTCAAATATCAAGTCCTATCCAAGAATACACATATATAAACAAAATTAATATTCTCATATTTATATATATATTGTACCTAACTATTTGTTGTTTAGCTACCCCATTACAATTAGTCTTGTAAGAAAAGGTAGATTAAATTGAATAGCAACAATGGGAGGTGTTAAATGCAAAACTACCAAATGAATAACACTATGCATGAAATGTAATTTCATCCCATGTGTTGTAGGCCCCTAACGTATAGGCATGCAAGTAGTTTTCTCTCATGTGTTGTGATTATGGCATGTAAATAGCACATAATGGAAGGATTATATTTGAATAAGCTCCTACCCATCCATTGTATTAAATAATGGATACGAGAACATGTTTTCTATTCTTCTTCTCCAAAGCTATGTTTGTGCACAGGTTGTTAAGTATACCACTGGTAACATATACTATAGTCTTAATTGTAACATATTCAAACATCTATCCGTTCCATGTGATTTCCCATGGGTATAAGAGTAAGCTATACATTCTTATTTAATGCGAACAACGGTCCAATGAATTATAATTTAACCTTAATGGCCGGCCCATAATTAAATTTGGAAAACACAAATGGTTACGTGAATATGACTGGTCTATGGTACAAAGTTCTCTACTCTACACGTGGTCAGTACCTATTTACAAAAGAAGCATAATTCCTCTATATAATCTAATTAAGAAATATGTGGAGGGCCTATATGAAAATTATACCTTAACACTACTATTGGTATTAATACTTTATGCATGCAAATAAATGGCCGGCCATATAGGTTTCTTTAATATACTATACTAGTGGTATCACCTATATGTGCGCTAGCTTCTCCCCTTCGTGCATGCATGCTTGAAAGCTAAAGTAAAATTCTATATGCATGCAAAGTCCTATTATTATAATTTAAATAAATAGTGCTAAGCTATATTCATGCAAACGAGTTTCAATTCTTCTCGTAACAAAGTTTGTTGGTGCTGAAACTTACCAGATTTCCAGCCTCATGCGGTACGACCAATCGATCGTCGTCGAACTCGAACGAGTGGCAAGAGAAGCCGAAGCGCGGATCCGAGGAGCCGTGTTTGGTTGCACGATGTTTGGCGTCAACGGGGTCCTAGCGCTGGAGATGCGGCCAACGGGAAGGATGTGGTAGGTTGCACACGAGATTATATTATGCGCGAACGGGAACCAGGATGCTTTCGGATCTGGTGAATAAGTAGGGAAGAGTTTATGGAGAGGGGAACGATGAAGGCGCTGGATTTGATTTATACATTTATGTATATAGAGGGAGCTGAGGTGATAATAATTAAACAGTTTTGATAAAGTTTTATATTTGCTATATCTATCTGCTTAGGAGAGGGATTAGAGGATAGGTCTTGTATAAGAAAAATCTGGGTTTGAATCCGAAAGGGAGGTGCTCGATTTCAAATAAAGGTAAGAAGAGGTTTCCGTTCTCCATGTGCCACCTTGGTAGGATAAGTACTAAGTAAATATAGTGTTATCTTAATATATTATAAGATTGAACTGATATAGTAGGACATAAATATATAGGTAGGGGTTCATTTAGAGATGGAGCCAAGTAACAGAAAAATATATGTAAAAATAGGTTTGATAATTTATTTTAAAAACATTGAGCTATATATGTGGAAATCGTATAGTTTAGGTTAGGTTTTAAATAGGAACAGATAGAGAGGGTGCATGAGTAGCTAATCCCTCTCTTGCTTAATGGAGATGGGGGTATATAGCCACTGCTGTTTAACAGATAAGACTTAATGAGAAAGCTAATTTAAACATAGTATATATACTATATACATAAGGATAAGGGTTCTGCTGACTTATCAAATTGGACGGCCCGCACCTATATACTCAGAATTGTATGGCAGGAAAGGATAAATCCTATATGTTACTACACATATTTCCTATAAATGAACTTCTAGAAATTAATTTGAACATATCTACAAACCCAAAACTAAAAAACACTATCACATGTAAAGTAATAAAAAAATATTTTGTAAAAAATAAATCAGAACGGGGGTTTACATGAGTCTGCCACCATCTCTGGCCCAAGCAAAGCTCTCTCGCCAACGTCGTCCCAAGATAAAGGTGTGCGACATCTCCACCTATATAATACCTCAAATGGGGTCATCTCGATGCTAGCCTGATAACTGTTATTATAGGCAAACTCCACTAGATGCAAATGATCCTCCCACGAACTGCCGAAATCAAGTGCACAAACCCGCAGCATGTCCTCCAGTGTCTGAATGGTCCTCTCGGACTGTCCGTTCTTCTGTGGATGATAGGCGATGCTGAACTTCAACTGTGACCCCAATCTCAGCTGTAGACTCCTCCAGAAATATGATGTGAAGCGGTTGTCCCTGTCTGAAATGATGCTAACCGGCACCCTGTGAATCCTCATGATCTGACGCATGTAGAGGTCTGTAAGCTTCTCGGTCGACAGCCCTACCTTGAACGAAATAAAATAAGCAAATTTCGTCAATCTGTCCACGATTACCCAAATAGCGTCCTTGCCACTGGAAGTACGCGGTAATCCAGAGACGAAGTCTATGGTGATATGTTCCTACTTCCATTCCGGAATAGGTAAAGGCTGGAGTAATCCTGCTGGTCTCTCACGCTCTGTCTTGACTTACTGGCACACAAGGCATCTGAAAACAAATATGGCAACCTCCCTCTTTATCCCGTACCACCAAACATACTCTCGCAAATCCTTGTACATCTTGGTAGACCCAGAATGAATAGAATACTACGACTGGTGGGCTTCCTGCATTACCTCCTCCCGCAAATCCTTGGGCACACACAACTAATTCCCGTGCCTCAGGGATCCATCCTCTACAATAGTGAAGTCGTCGAAAAATCCTTCCTCTGCCAGGCCTCTGAGGCATTGGAGCCCCTCATTAAGAAACTGGGCCTCCTTGATCTTCTCTAATAGTCCTGACTGTATCTGCATGTGCATCAGCTGCCCTCCAACTCCTGAAAGAATAATCTCAATCCTAAGGCTCTCAAGATCCTCCAGTAGATGCCAATCCATTGTGTAATGCCTGTTGTCCGTATTACGTATTTTTAGAATACGTGTACGTATTTTATTATGTATTGCATGATTTCTTGTTTAGCTTGCATCTTGGCTTGGTTCAGTTTTCTTTGGTCTATCATGAACCATGGATGAACCCCCTACCTACCACCACCTTTGATATTTATTACCATTTCTTCTTTCTCTCTCTTCATTACTCATCTTCTTCTTCCTTATTTACTTCTTACCTACCAGAGAGAGAAGAGAGAGGTCTAGGCAAGTGCAACTTGCTTTATGGAGGAACTCAACTTTTATTACTTCATTCTCTTCCTTACTACATTCTAAAACACTTTAGTACTTGACATTTCTAATTTCCATGGCTAGATTCTTGTAGATCTAAGTTTACTTTATTTTTGGATTCTTGGGTTTTGATCTATTTAATCTTGTTATTTTCAAGTTTTGATGGTTCCATGTTGTTGAGTAGCTCGTTCTACCCCATTTTGACCTAAGAAAGTTCAGATTTGGGCTCCGAATGAAAGTTTTATGAAGCTTGGAAGGCATGGGTTCCTAGTGTCCTTCTCCTCGGAATTTTTGGAGAAGAAGAACAGTTCCCTGGCGCATGGCTGTACTTGACCGCATGAGTATTCATGCGGCAAGTCGCCATCAGCCGCATGAGACCCTTGTACTTCTAAACCGCATGAAACTCAGTCCCAGCCGCATGAGGCTGAGTCTCATACTCAGTCGCATGGGCTCATTTTTCGTCAGCTGCATGAGTCTACATGGACTTAGTCGCAGGGCTGGGAACGAACTCTTCTCGGGCCGCATATGCAACTGTTCCTCCCCCAGCCGCATAAGCCATCTCATTGACCCAGCCTCATGCGCCCTCACTTCTTCCGGGCCGCATGGGTTTTGCTATGAGAGCCGCATGGACTTGAGTTTGCCATCAGCCGCATGAAGACCCCTTTCTAATTCGAGTCGCATATGCGCTCACCTCCCTGAACCGTATAAACTTAAGCACTTGCCAGCCGCATAGGCCCTGATCCCCGAGCCGCATGAGAACCCTAGACCCTGGCCGCATGGACTTCTGAGTCCGGGCCGCATGATCCCGATTAATTCCAGCCGCTGGCGCCCTTGTACTTCCAGCCGCATGTGCCCCTTCCTTTTCTGGCCGTATATGACTGAACCGCATGACTTCTCATGGTCCTGTGTACTATTATTTATCATTAATTGCCCATGTTTCGTAACTCCTTTATTAGATATTTTACGCCCATTTTATATCCTTACGCCTTTTGTCATGAACTTGATTTTACTTACATGTTTGGAATTGATAATGGAGCACGACCTAATAGTGACCCGTCGTGGTGCACTTATGACAAGAAAACCTGATATGACCTGATAGTGGCCCGTCGTGGCGCACTCCGGACAAGTACACTTGATATGATAAACCTGACATGATTATCTCGAATAGCTGTTGCGACGGCTACCTGACATGACATGACTTGTATAATGAATCCTGGACACCGTGGGTGATTGTGCTTGTACAAATAAACCAGTCTTGTCTTGCATCATGTCTAGGAGGGGACTCCTGAGTACCACGGTCAGGAGTACCTATTGAAATGGACTAAGGCTAATAACTAGATTAATATATTAGTCATGAAGAGATCTCCCAGCTACAGGCAATCCCGTTACCTGGGCGCGCTTAGGATCTGTAGCCTGCCGTCGAGTAGGGCACATTTCTATCACACTGTCATGTGTTGCACCCTTCAAGCTACCTAAGGGTACATACGTTTCCTGGACGGTGTACCCACCTGAATTCAACCCCTAATTTCGACCTGGGTAACCTGGATGGTCTGCAGGGCTTGTGGCTGTGGAGTAATCTCACTGCATCTTGCTAGTAATTAGGCCTTTGATAACCCTAGTTAGTTAAAGTATCAAGCCGTAGTTCTTGCTTGGCCGTGAAATGATTGGATGGAGTCTGACCAGTCTAGTCTTGTCCTGATCCTGCTCCAGATTGCTATATGACCTGAATGCCTGTATTTATTTTACCGATAAATGGTGAGAATTCCAAGTTCTGTTCAGACGAAGGGTTACAACCCCGGTCCTTGTTTGGTTTATGGGTTGTAACCTGGTTATCCGAATAGTTCCATGGTTATCTCGTCGTATATCATCCTAATGTGTTTTCTTTATTTCCAGTTCTTACTTTTAATTATATCTTGTGCTGATTGCTAGTTTTAGTTCCTAAGTGAAGCCTCCTTTGTGGCACTTGCTCTTTCTGGGATCTGACCCAGCTGGTTTTATATGGCCAGATTTCGGAGCAGCTCCAGAGGATCTACCAACCTTCCAGCCAGATGGTGGCCACTAGACGGAACCCTGGCAATGAGTGGGTTTATTTTTGATCTTCCACTTTATTGTAAAAATATTCTTTTGAGGCATTTAGCCGACGAGCACCTGTTTAGCTCGATTGCACTTTACTTACTGTCTGCCTACGGGCTGTAACATGATTGACAGATCCTAGGGTTGATCATGTATGACTAAACTCTTGCTAGTCCTAACATTTTATAACGACTAGCTTCATGATCAGCTGAATATGTAATGTTTGGGACGCCTTACTATTGTATATTTAATGATCATATATCTTGTAACTTTTACTTACTTGCTTGTGATTGAGACACTAGGCTTGTTCATGACCATAGGAGACTGTTGGCTTGTAGTAAACCCTCATGTATCTAGACAGCCGTGACCGTATAGCGAGATGGAATCCATTTCAATATACGTAGCTGGCTATGTCTGCCCCCGCTCTCCAGTATTCTGGTTCTGGGGCGTGACATGGTTTAAGTGGTGGCCCATACAGGTCTTGTAAATCAAGATATGTGAGGGTTTACCGAATAGATGTCTCAAACAGTATTCGTCCTTGATCTCTGCTCGTATCTTCTGAATCCCTGGATTCTTGTCCTGATCATGTGCTTGTATCGTTGATCTGTCCTGGTCCTTCCTTATTGTTCCCTATGTCGTCTTCTTCAGCGGCATTGTTCTTGGACCTGCCGGCCAGCAAGACGGAGCACCTTCCGCGGACCAGCAGCAACCCAGAGATCAAGTCCAGCACTCCGGAGTAGCCTCCAGAGTCGAGCCTATTGGAGAAGAGCCCCAAGTTCAGCCAGTTCAGCCTGCCGAACCTGATGATGGCACATTAGTAGGACTCGTCAGGACCTTGATAGCTTCTCAAGATCGTCGTGGAGATGTCTTGCAACAGGCAGTGGCGGATGCTTTGACCAGAGGAGGACATTAGGGTAACAGCGCGGCCAACAGCTTCAAGCGCTTGAACCCTCCATTCTTCGACGGTAGTGAAGATACTATCGCGGCAGATGCATGGTTTCATGACACAGAGGTGATTCTCGAAGCAGCCAGGACTCCATAGCATAAGAAGGTGGCAGTTGTGCGCCTGCAGTTGTTAGATCGTGCCCGCAGCTGGTGGACGGCACAGGCCGTTGGGTTAGCAGCACCCATTCCATGGGCAATGTTCAGAGAGAGATTCCAGACCAAGTATTTCGATGCTGTAGCTCGGTACGATCTACAGACGAGGTTCACCAATCTGAAGCAAGGAGACAGGACGGTCGATGGATATGCGGTCGAATTTTCGAGACTCAGTCGGTTTGCTCCCACCTTGGTGGCAACCGAGTATGATAGAGCCCAGCGATTCCAGCAGGGACTTCACCTGGAGATCTTGTTGGTAGTTGAGCAGTTTGAGCTTCAGACTTTTGATGCAGTCTTGAGAGCAGCTAGGAGGCATGAGTATACCTCTCAAAGGATCGTGGACAGGACCGGAGGTCGGAAGAGATCCCACGGCCAGATGAATCAGTCTTCAGCACCAGCCCCGGCAGTCAGGGCTTTTGGAACTCCGAGGCGAGCGGCCTCAGTAACGTCGGTTCAGCCCTCAACCCCGACGTACCCTCAATAGCAGAAGCAGAAGCAATCTTCCGCAGTAGGATGTTCTCATTGTGGAAGCCAGGCCATGTAGTGGCAGAGTATCGCAGGGCACAGGGATTGTGCCTGGCTTGTGGAGCACCAGACCATAGGGTTGGATCCTGCCCGAATAGGGGTGGTTCATCATCGTCCAACCTTTCCAGCTCTTCGGTGAGAGGACCAGCACCGGTCCAGCAGCAGCAGCAGCAGCAGCAGTACCCATTGTCGAGGCCCTTGCCGCCTCAGTCCCAGATGTTCTAGCAGCAACAACCCCAGCAGCATACACAAGCCCAGGCCTTGAGTCAGAACAGGCAGCGAGGATTTCAGCAGAGGGGACCAGCGCCCCGAGGACATGGTCATGCTATGGTGATGATCGCAGAGGAAGGATTGGCACCAGGAGAGGTGGTGGCAGGTACTATTCTCGTCAACTCCTTTCCAGCTTCAGCTTTATTTGATTCTGTGCATCGCATTCATTTATGTCTGCACGATTCGAGACACGGGTAGGATTGGAGCCCGAGTCATTATCAGTAAGGCTCAATATACTTACTGGTAACGGACTCGTGGGAGTAGATAGAGTGTTTTCCTCGTGTCGGATCGTAGTTAGCGGTAGAGAGTTCCCCGCTAGATTGATAGAGTTCCCGATGGCCGATTATGATGTGGTCTTAGGGATGGATTGGTTGAGGAACCAGTATGCTAGAATAGACTGCCACATTGGCAGGGTTATTTTTAGCATTCCAGGCGAGCCAGAGTTTTCCTTTTCCCGAGGAGCGATTGAGCCTTCTCCTCCAGTATTGCGGATGGCAGTAGCAGCAGTGCAGTTGCCCAAGATAGTGGATGAGTTCCCAGATGTTTTCCCAGAAGAACTTCCAGGTATGCCTCCGGAGCGGGAGATCGAGTTCACCATAGACTTGATTCCCGGGACAACCCCAGTGTCAGAGAGAGTCTACAGGATGGCGCCTTCAGAGTTGGAGATCTTGTACAAGATGATTGAGGAACTCAGGACCAAGGGATTCATTCGTGCTAGTGGATCGCCTTGGGGAGCCCCGATGCTTCTTGTGAAAAAGTAGGATGGTACGTCCAGGTTATGTGTTGATTACCGTACCTTGAACTCAGTGACAATCAAGAACAGATACCCTCTTTCGAGGATAGATGACTTATTTGATCAACTCAAGGGGGCTTCAGTATTCTCGAAGATTGATTTGCGCTCAGGTTATCATCAGATCAGAGTCAGAGAGCAGGATATCCCGAAGACAGCTTTTAGATCGAGATATGGGCATTGGGAGTTCCTTGTTATGCCTTTTGGAGCAACCAATGCGCCGGCAGTATTCATGGACCTCATGAATCGCATCTTTATGCCATACTTGGATCAGTTTGTGATTGTGTTCTTGGATGACATCCTGGTCTACAGCAAGAGTGAAGCGGAGCATGAGCAGCATCTCCGTGTAGTTCTTTAGATCCTCAGAGAGCACCAGTTATATGCCAAGTTCAGTAAATGTGAGTTCTGGCTCGATCGCATTTCGTACTTGGGTCATATCATCACCAGAGAAGGAGTGGAAGTGGATCCCCAGAAGATTATGGCTATTGAGTCATGGCCAGTGCCCAGCACAGTTGCAGAGGTTCGTAGTTTTCTTGGATTGGCCGGCTACTACCGGCAGTTTGTTTCGGATTTTGCTCGGATATCAGCGCTATTGACGCAGTTGACCCGCAAGGATGCGCAGTTTGCTTAGACAGCAGAGTATCAGAGTTCTTTTGAGCAGTTGAAGCGAGGCCTGATAACAGCTCCTATTCTCACGCTTCCAGATGGAACTGGAGGATTCTCAGTATATTGTGATGCTTCAGGCAGAGGCCTAGGATGTGTTCTGATGCAGCATGGAAAGGTAATAGCTTATACATCACGATAACTTCGTGATCATGAGAGGAATTACCCAACCCATGACTTGGAGCTAGCAGCAGTGGTGTTTGCACTTAAGTTGTGGAGGCACTACTTGTACGGAGACAGGATTGAGATTTTCACCGACCACAAGAGCCTGAAGTATGTTTTCACCCAGAAGGATCTTAACATGCGTCAGAGAAGGTGGCTGGAGCTTCTTGTGGATTATGATGTCAACTTACAGTATCATCCTGGGAAGGCCAATGTTGTTACAGATGCTTTGAGCAGGAGAGCCGGAGTTTATTTCCTAACAGTGCAACCAGAGCTGTTAGAAGATCTTCAGAAGATGGGTATTGAGGTTGTTCTCCCTTCCAGTGTAGCATTGATGGCCAGTATGCAAGTTCAGTCTACTATAGTCGAGAGGATCCGGATGGCGCAGTCAGCAGATTCCAAGCTTCAGCGACTCAGAGCAGGGTGCGAGGCAGGTCAAAGACCAGAGCTATGCATTCATGAGGACGGTACACTTCGACATGGGAAGCGTCTTTGTGTACCCAGTAGAGATATCAGGCAGGAGATCATGTCAGAGGTGCACAGTTCTCAGTATTTCATCCATTCTGGCAGTACAAAGATGTACCAAGATATCCGTCAGCACTCCTGGTAGAATGGCATGAAGCGGGAGATAGCTCGGTTTGTCTCTCGGTGTTTGGTTTGCCAACAAGTTAAAGCTGAACATCAGAGACCGACTGGACTTCTTCAGCCTTTGCCGATTCCAGAATGGAAGTGGGAGCATGTGACCATGGATTTTGTGACTGGATTACCTAGATCCCCAGCTGGCAGGGTTGTAGTTGATCGGCTCACGAAGGTAGCTCACTTCCTCCCATTCAGAGTTGGTCAGTCGACGGCTCAGTTAGCAGAGATATATCTCCGGCAGATTGTCAGATTGCACAGAGTACCAGTCAGTATCACCTCGGACCGAGATTCAAGATTTACGTCGCACTTTTGGCGTAGCCTGCAAGAGAGTTTGGGAACTCGTCTCCAGTTCAGTTCAGTATATCACCCGCAGACAGATGGTCAGTCGGAGCGCACGATCCAGACTCTTGAAGATATGTTGAGATCATGCACACTTGACTTCGGTGGTTCATGGGAAGATCACTTGCACCTGGTGGAATTCTCGTACAATAATAGTTTCCAGGCCAGTATCCAGATGGCACCGTTCGAGGCACTGTATGGTAGGAAGTGCAGATCCCCGCTAGCCTGGGATAATGTTGGAGAGAGACAGATGCTCGGTCCAGAAATGATTGCCCACACAGTTGAGGTGGTCAGGAGAGTCCGAGATCATCTTCGAGTTGCCCAAGATCGCCAGCGTCATTGGGCCGATTCTCATCGGCGTCCTCTCGAGTTTTCGGTCGGCGATCATGTATTCCTGAGGATTTCGCCTAACCATGGCGTCATTCGTTTCGGCGTGCGGGGAAAGCTTAGTCCTAGGTATATAGGGCCATTTGACATTCTGGAGCGAGTAGGAGATGTATCCTATCGTCTCGCTCTTCCGCCGTCGCTAAGCGAGGTGCATGACGTGTTCCATATATCCCAATTACGACGGTATATCCCGGACCCGAGCCACATCCTGGATTATTCGGAATTAGTTGTTGGTACCAACCTTTCGTATGAGGAGAGGCCCGTGTCTATATTGGACCGAAGAGAGAAGATCCTCAAGAACAAGACTATCAAGTTAGTTCGAGTTGCTTGGGGTCATCAATCTTTGGGGGAGTCAACGTGGGAGCGTGAGGATGATATCCGATCACGATATCCCGACTTGTTTGACTCGTGAGGTATAATTTCTTTCTTATGCCTCATGCCTTCGATTCCTTGCTTGAATGAGTGATTGTCTGCCTAGTTATAGCTTGCATGTGATTAATATGGCTTGTCATTGCTCCTCTAGCCTCTTGATTAAATTCCGAGGATAGAATTCTTTTAAGGTGGGTAGAGTTGTAATGCCTGTTGTCCGTATTACGTATTTTTGGAATACGTGTACGTATTTTATTATGTATTGCATGATTTCTTGTTTAGCTTGCATCTTGGCTTGGTTATTTCTTGGCTTGGTTCGATTTTCTTTGGTCTATCATGAACCATGGATGAACCCCCTACCTACAACCACCTTTGATATTTATTGCCATTTCTTCTTTCTCTCTCTTCATTACTCATCTTCTTCTTCCTCATTTACTTCTTACCTACCAGAGAGAGAAGAGAGAGGTCTAGGCAAGTGCAACTTGCTTCATGGAGGAACTCAACTTTTATTACTTTATTCTCTTCCTTACTACATTCTAAAACACTTTAGTACTTGACATTTCTAATTTCCATGGCTAGATTCTTGTAGATCTAAGTTTACTTTATTTTCGGATTCTTGGGTTTTGATCTATTTAATCTTGTTATTTTCAAGTTTTGATGGTTCCATGTTGTTGAGTAGCTCGTTCTACCCCATTTTAACCTAAGAAAGTTCGGATTTGGGCTCCGGATGAAAGTTTTATGAAGCTTGGAAGGCATGGGTTCCTAGTGTTCTTCTCCTCAGAATTTTTGGAGAAGAAGAACAGTTCCCTGGCGCATGGCTGTACTTGACCGCATGAGTATTCATGCGGCAAGTCACCATCAGCCGCATGAGACCCTTGCACTTCTAAACCGCATGAAACTCAGTCCCAGCCGCATGAGGCTGAGTCTCATACTCAGCCGCATGGGCTCATTTCCCGTCAGCTGCATGAGTCTACATGGACTTAGTCGCAGGGCTGGGAACGAACTCTTCTCGGGCCGCATATGCAACTGTTCCTTCCCCAGCCGCATAAGCCATCGCATTGACCCAGCCTCATGCGCCCTCACTTCTTCCGGGCCGCATGGGTTTTGCTATGAGAGCCGCATGGACTTGAGTTTGCCATCAGCCGCATGAAGACCCCTTTCTAATTTGAGCCGCATATGCGCCCACCTCCCTGAACCGTATAAACTTAAGCACTTGCCAGCCGCATAGGCCCTGATCCCCGAGCCGCATGAGAACCCTAGACCCTGGCCGCATGGACTTCTGAGTCCGGGCCGCATGATCCCGATTAATTCCAGCCGCTGGCGCCCTTGTACTTCCAGCCGCATGCGCCCCTTCCTTTCCTGGCCGCATATGACTGAACCGCATGACTTCTCATGGTCCTGTGTACTATTATTTATCATTAATTGCCCATGTTTTGTAACTCCTTTATTAGATATTTTACGCCCATTTTATATCCTTACGCCTTTTGTCATGAACTTAATTTTACTTACATGTTTGGAATTGATAATGGAGCACGACCTGATAGTGACCCGTCGTGGTGCACTCATGACAAGAAAACCTGACATGACCTGATAGTGGCCCGTCGTGGCGCACTCCGGACAAGTACACTTGATATGATAAACCTGACATGATTATCTCGAATAGCTGTTGCGACGGCTACCTGATATGACATGACTTGTATAATTAATCCTAGACATCGTGGGTGATTGTGCTTGTACAAATAAACCAGTCCTGTCTTGCATCATGTCTAGGAGGGGACTCCTGAGTACCACGGTCAGGAGTACCTATTGAAATGGACTAAGGCTAATAACTAGATTAATATATTAGTCATGAAGAGATCTCCCAGCTACAGGCAATCCCGTTACCTGGGCGCGCTTGGGATCTGTAGCCTGCCGTCGAGTAGGGCATATTTCCAGCACACTGTCATGTGTTGCACCCTTCAAGCTACCTAAGGGTACATGCATTTCCTGGACGGTGTACCCACCTGAATTCAACCCCTAATTTCGACCTGGGTAACCTGGATGGTTTGCAGGGCTTGTGGCTGTGGAGTAATCTCACTGCATCTTGCTAGTAATTAGGCCTGTGATAA
Organism: Iris pallida; assembly: GCA_029216955.1. Classification (NCBI taxonomy): domain Eukaryota; kingdom Viridiplantae; phylum Streptophyta; class Magnoliopsida; order Asparagales; family Iridaceae; genus Iris; species Iris pallida. The sequence continues at coordinate 4,546,522 of JANAVB010016600.1, forward strand.
CCCTAGTTAGTTAAAGTATCAAGCTGTAGTTCTTGCTTGGCCGTGAAATGATTGGATGGAGTCTGACCAGTCTAGTCTTGTCCTGATCCTGCTCCAGATTGCTATATGACCTGAATACCTGTATTTATTTTACCGATAAATGGTGAGAATTCCAAGTTCTGTTCAGACGAAGGGTTATAACCCCGGTCCTTGTTTGGTTTACGGGTTGTAACCTGGTTATCCGAATAGTTCCATGGTTATCTCGTCGTATATCATCCTGATGTGTTTTCTTTATTTCCAGTTCTTACTTTTAATTATATCTTGTGCTGATTGCTGGTTTTAGTTTCTAAGTGAAGCCTCCTTTGTGGCACTTGCTCTTTCTGGGATCTGACCCAGCTGGCTTTGTATGGCCAGATTTCGGAGCAGCTCCAGAGGATCTACCAACCTTCCAGCCAGATGGTGGCCACTAGACGGAACCCTGGCAATGAGTGGGTTTATTTTTGATCTCCCACTTAATTGTAAAAAAATTCTTTTGAGGCGTTTAGCCGACGAGCACCTGTTTAGCTCGATTGCACTTTACTTACTGTCTGCCTACGGGCTGTAACATGATTGACAGATCCTAGGGTTGATCATGTATGACTAAACTCTTGCTAGTCCTAACATTTTGTAACGACTAGCTTCATGATCAGCTGAATATGTAATATTTGGGACGCCTTACTATTGTATATTTAATGATCATATATCTTGTAACTTTTACTTACTTGCTTGTGATTGAGACACTAGGCTTGTTCATGACCATAGGAGACTGTTGGCTTGTAGTAAACCCTCATGTATCTAGACAGACGTGACCGTATAGCGAGATGGAATCCATTTCAATATACGTAGCTGGCTATGTCTGCCCCCGCTCTCCAGTATTCTGGTTCTGGGGCGTGACACATTGTGAGAAACATAGCAATAGGATATCGACTAAGAGCATCTGCCACCATATTCGCCTTTCTAGGGTGATACTACAGATTAATGTCAAAATCCTTCATGAGTTCCAGCCATCTGTGCTGCCTCATATTCAGCTCCTTCTAGGTAAAGACATACTTCAGGCATTTGTGGTCCGTAAAGATGTCCACTCTCTCTTCATACAAGTAGTGCTTCCACAGTTTCAAGGCAAAAATGACTGTTGTAAGCTCCAAGGCATGTGTGGGATAATTCTTCTCATGAGGCCTCAACTGTCTAGAAGCATAAGCAATGACCATCTTGTTCTGCTCAAGCACACATCCTAGGCCTTTCCCTGAAGCATCACTGTAGATGACAAATCCTTCCGATCCTGATGGTAAAGCTAGAACTGGTGCTGTCGTGAGTCTTCTCTTCAATTTTTCAAATGCTGACTGGCAGGCGTCGCTCGAGATGAACTCCTCGTCCTTCCGCGTAAGATTGGTCATCGACTCCGCTATCTTGGCAAAATCCTTCATGAACTTCCTGTAGTATCCTTCTAGACCCAGGAAACTACGAATCTCTGCTACTGACTTGGGAGGTGCCCATGCTTCCACTGCTTCAATCTTCTTGGGATACACAGAAATCCCTTCTCCAGTTACCATATGTCCTAGGAACTCCACTCTGTCACAGAAAAACTCATATTTCGAGAGTTTCCCGTACAACTTCTCCTTTCGCAGAATCTCAAACACAATTCGCTGGTGCTCCACATGCTCCTCCTTGGTCTTCGAATATATCAGAATGTCATCAATGAAGACTATAACAAACTTGTCCAGATACTTGTGAAAAACTTTATTCATCAAGTTCATAAACACTGCTGGGGCATTATTGAGTCCGAACGACATCACCAGAAACTCATACTGGCCATATCAGGTGTTGAAAGATGTCTTCGAAATATCCTGTTCCTGAACCTTCATCTGATGATATCCCGACAGAAGGTCAATCTTGGAAAAGACCTTCGCTCCGATCAAACAGCTCATCAATTCGTGGCAAAGGGTATTTATTCTTGATGGTGATGTTATTGAGTGTACGATAATCAATACACATCCTCACAGTCCCATCCATTCTTAGGCACAAAAAGTACCGGTTCTCCCCAGGGTGAAGCACTGGACCGAATAAAACCCTTGCCCTCCAACTCATCAATCTGAGCCTTCATTTCTGCAGCTTCCTTCGGGTTGATCTTGTAGCAATCCTGGGACATCGGCGCTGATCCGGGCACTAGGTCGATGCTGAACTCCATATCTCGATCCGACGGTAATCCTGGCAACTTCTCGGGGAAGACGTCGAGATACTCTGCAATAAGTAGATGCGGCAACTCCTGGTCTTCTGCAACTGCTCCGAAGTAGACTCCCTCTGGCCTCTCTGCAACTCGTCTGCTGATCTCGAATGGTGGAACTCCTGGCGGGCTAAAAATTACCTTCCCCTCATGGCAGTCTATTACGGCAAACTGCTCGTTCATCCAGTCGATGCCGAGGACTATATCAAATCCGGGAAATGGCATCACTAGAAGTCGAGCCCTAATCTCCCTCCCAGCTATAGTGATAGGGCAATCCACCATCTCACTCACTGGCACTACCCCTCCTCCTGTCATAATCTAACAGTTCCTTCTAGTGGGCTTGGGTGTGAAGCCGTGTCTATACAGAAACTCATATGATACAAAGCTATGTGTGGCTCCAGAATCAAATAATACAATAGCAAGAAATGAATATAAAAGTATAGAACCTGTGATCACATCTGGCATCCTCCTCAACTGCAACCATGATGTAAGCACGTCCCTACTGTGGTGGTCCCTTCTGCTGCTGGTGCTGTACAAAATGATACTGCTGGGTAGGTAAATCCTGAACCCTCTGTGGTGTAGCTGGTAGAGCTCTGGGTGGTGCAGGTGGTGGTCCTCCAGCTCCTCTAGGTCCTCCTATCAATCGAGCTGCAGCCTGTGGGCAGTCCCTCATTTGGTGTGCGTCTGACCCGCAGAACAAACAAAGCCCGAGCCTCTTGCGGCACTCGTCGAAGCGGTGTCCCGGCCGGTAATAGAAAGCACAAATAGCTGGCTGCTGCTATTTCTGATGTGTAGGAGCTCTGGCTGGACGGTGGTGCTGCTGTGCCGACTGATATGGCCTCGCCTGAATCTGAGTCTCGACCCTCTTTGCTGGTTCCTGGAAACTGCTGCTGCCAATGTCCCGGTCCATTTTCAGCTTCGGATCTGCCTCCTCCTCTACAGCCAGAGCAATCTTGAGGATGCTCGCATATGTCATTGCTTGACTAATCGCCACTGCGTGTCGCAGCTTCCTGGTAAGACCCTTCTTGAATCTCTAAGCTTTGTCCTCCGGTGCTCTGACTAGGTTCTCCGCGAACCTGCTGAGTCTAGTAAACTCTGAAGTGTACTCTGCAACCATCAAAGTCCCCTGCTGCAGCGTCTCGAACTGCATCCTCAGCTCATCTCGCTCCACATCTGAAAAAAACTTCTCCTTAAACAGAGTTTTGAAATCATTCTAATATACCTGGGGCTCCGCCAACTGGGGCTCTTCCCGGTACCAAGCTCTGGCCAAGTCGAAGAGTCGCATACTCGCCACCTCTACCTTCAGGTTATTCGGGATCTGTGCCATCTTCAAGGTCCTCTCTGTATTCTCCAGCCACTCGTCCGCATAAACTGTCACCTCATTGCCCCAGAAGTCCAACGGGGAGAGGTTCTGGTAGTCCTTGGCCGTCCCTGGTCTCGGTGCTACTGGTGCTGTACTTGCTGCTGGAGCTGGTGCTGCCAGCTCTCTGGTCCTGAGTGCGTCGACGACGGTCGCTCTGAACTGTGCGACCTACTGACTCTGAGCCTCTCTGAACTGCGCAGCCTGGTGATTCTGGGCCTTCATAAACTGCTGGAATATGGCCATCACCTGGGCGCCATCAAACATCATCGTCGAGGGCAGCGGCGAAAAGATCGGAGGCAGTGGTGGAAGCTGATCCACTGGAGCATCTGGTGTAGGCTGATCTGAGCTGCCTGTAACTTCCGACTGATCAGCGGTCTTCCTCGTAGCAACCATCCAGTAATAAAAGAAAACTTCGTGATTGATAAAAACCTAACCTACCAGAAATGTAAATGTTTATATATTATCCATACCCGATGTACCCGATTTCCTATGCTGTGATTCAAGTTTCCCTAGTTTAAATCAAGTCCCCCAATAGTACTCTAATACCTAGGTACTATTAGGATGACCAGCATGGGCCACCACTAAAAACATGCCACGACCCGCTCCCGAATAATCGGACACGAGTCGGACACGTCCAGCCTTCATCATTGGACACCATGAAGTAAGCTGTACCAATCTAGGGAAATCTAATCAGAAAATCAAGACAAGTACAAATCAAAGCATCTATAAACGTATCCCAAATCCAGAGTAAAGTACAAGTCTCAGAATTATTATATTCCAGCAAATGAAAGATAGAGTCTACAAGACTCAAAATACATGGAAAATATAAAGTGTTAATGGTAAAGCTCTAGGCTTCTGCAGCCTCTAAGTCAAGAGCAACTCCAGCTGGCTCTCCTGCATCTACTGGCTCTCGGCCATAATATGTGTCGCACAGAGCCTCCAACTCACCTGCAATATATCATATTCGAGAGCGGAGTAAAGTACAGTTCTAGGTAATAAAACATGAACATGATATGAAACTGAGTACAGGAGTACATGAAAATGAAATACAGGAATGAACATGAAAGTAGTATAGGAAATAAGTACAGGAAGTACAATACAGGAATGTAAAGTACAGAAACATGTAAAGTATAGAAAATGTAATGTACATGAATGAAACTATAATTCTGAAGTACCAGACATGACAAGTGTACAATATTTGAAATACATCTAGTTCATGTGACCGGCTGGGGTGAGTACAAGAGCATGCACAAGAGTACATGAATATGGTACGGCTTAGGGCCCGCGTGTACGATGCGAGGCCTAAGCTATCTACATAAATATAGTAACCGGGGATTGGTCACATGGCTAGTGTATTTCCCTATCCGACACTAGTAAGTACAAGTATAGGAATACATGAGTACAGGGGTACAGGATATCGTGTCATGACGTGTCACAAGAAAGAGTACAAGAATGTAAATTCATAAAACCGTAGAAAGTACTTGCATTGCTCCAGGAAATCAAGTGTACTAGATGGAGCTGGATGTCCTCCTGTTTATTTTAAATAGGTACAAGTTGGTTAATTACAACTAACTAATTACTGCTAGTAAGTTATTTATCTATATGAGCTAATCACATATAGAACTAATTTATTAGCTACTTTATAGATGCTATAATAGAATTTTCTTAAGAATAGAAATATCAATAAAATTTCTTAAGAAAAATAATTAGTATATAAGTATAGAGCAAAAGATGGTTACTAGAAAAGAGTAGTCCAATTTAGACATTATAACAATATCATAGTTTATTACCAAACTACATTAGTAAGAGTGTAAAAAAATATATATAGAGAGAGTAAATTTGACAATTCCTATTAAAATGTACTACTGACAATAATTAATTCCTAACAAAATTACTTAATCATAATGGCAACTAACAAGAATTTATAAGACAGCAAACACAACCTAGTCCATGTTCCTGTCTTGGCCCAATTTGTCCTTCTGATCCTACCTGACTTAAGGCTTACCCCAACTGCCATTTCATAAATGACATCCAAACTCTCCTGTTTATCTTACTAAATCATACATCATTTAAACTGCTAAGCCCATGTCAAAACAATTATCAAGACAACTCAAATTGACCCAAAGCCCTCGTTAACCAATCAGTTTTTAAATCTCCAAACACCGGAACTCAGAATTATACAACAAAATTATAAAAAACCCAAAAAAATTATACAACAACTCAAAATAATATCAAATGTCAAAATATATATCTATTCGTAGTCACCATCCGGACACGCCATTTAAGCAATTGGACACAGCTACAAGGTTTGCATGAATTAAACTAGCACCCGGACACAGTCAAATGCTCTCAACTACAAGAAGTCCCTGTATCGGTTTTTCGGCAACGCATACTGCAAAGATACAATGGTACTGGTCTCACACGTGGACACGACTGCAACCTGGACACCAACATAAAACTTGGACACGATCACTGATCTGCAAATGCACGAACACAAGCTCTGCTATTCCTAACACCAATCCAACATGATGCAACACGAACACAACTCGAACACCATCGGTCATCAGTCAGGAGCGACTCGGACACACGTTCGCCACACATAAAACGACACAATAACTACGAATTAAAACTAAAACACCCAAGCATAGAACCGAGTAATTAAGGAATTGATAAGAATTACCTGGAGAGTTTCTCACAGAAGCTCAAGGACATGAATCACTGATCTGGACATGGCTCCCTTAGATAGTTCGACAGAGATTTGAATCCCAAAAATAATCCTAAAAGGATTTACATAGCAATAATAAGAACCCTCATCCATCGGCAAAAATTCAGAAGTTTAAAGAAGTTAAAGTAATAAAGAAACTCACCGTCAAGTAAGTCGACTATCAAAATGAGTTCGATTTCAATCAAATGATCATTTCAACGTTCGATCTACACGTTGATCCAAAATGAGGGATAAAACAACATCAGGAAATAATTGAAAGAGGAGACAATCAAAAGCATTCAATTATAGCTCACCTACTTGAATGATCAACTCCAGCTATGTTCTGGCGATTTTAGGTCAAAACACATAGATCGATCGAAATCAAATTGAACAGATGAACAGATCGATCGGAACTCACTACTACGAGCACGATCTGCAGCTGACGGTGATGAGGAAAATCGGAGAAGCTAGGAACGCCGCGGTCGTCGCCGAGAACAGAAAAACGAGGGTACTGCTACAAAAATTAGTTGTGCCGCACGGATCTCAGCTGGAGGTGGCTCGGTCGTCGGAGCACTGACTTGTTGTCGCCACTGCGCGCTCGTCGATCGTCCTTGTCGTCGTCATCGTCGACTCTCAGCCGCTGGATGAGCCGATTCCCGCCACTATCGCCATCCTTTCGTCGGCGTTAGAGAAATAGGGTTAGGGCTCGGGAATTGGGACAGAGCGCTCGGGAGAGAAGAGTTGGTTGAGAGAAATGAGAGAGATGAACACTCTCTTATCTCTCCAAAGTAGGTTAAGTAACCCGCTGCATTTTTGCAGTTAAATCCCTCCAACAAATGGCTTATATGCAGAATGATACCTCCCCTTTTCATTATTTATGGCTAGGCCCCTCCGCTCAATTAACTTTGCACAAATCCCCTCTTCTATTTCACTTATTGCAGTCTGTGGTTAAAATCAGTTAGAAAATCATATGGTGGGACCCAAAGTTTATTACAACAAACTTTCAAAAAAATTTAAAAAATAAATCCTGCCTAACTAATTCCATCCAAAAATATAATTCAAAATATTTATTATTTAAATCTATACTTATAATTATTACTAGGAAATTTAATTTCTTTAAAATAGGAAAGTGGAGTTACACATCGCTTATCACTAGGAAATCTGTGGGCCAGATGAAAGTTTTAGGTGAAAGTGTTTGTCAAAGTATAGAAATTTGCATATGTGTATAACATACGCGGACCCTGAGCAAGATTATTAGGCATGGAGAACATAACTTTGGTACCTCTGACATTATAATATCTCTAAGCTCTAGCACCATCAATCATGAAACCCTTGGCCCATAGGCAAGTAGTGGCATTCCCCACATATAGATGGTCGTAGCCAAATTGCTGAGTGAATCGACTTGGCAAATACAGTTCCAGGAAACAGTCTTCCTTAAATCGGTATACTACGTGAGATGACTGGATTGTCTTCAACCATACAAAATTAGCCGGAGACAGACAAAGAGATGCCGTTTCTAAATCCATGAGCCGTGGGAAAAGATTCTCACATCCTGAAGGGGGAGGGACAGATTAAAATCTCCATCCAGATCTTCGGTTCAAAGCTCTTCTGCATTCTGAAAGTGCATTTATATTCCATCGAGCATTGGAATAACACTTGATAAAGTTGCCTCCAACTTCATCCATATCAGGGTTCATCAAGCTGGGATGGTGTAGCAATAACCACCCAAACAAATAAGTGTAAGGCATTTCGGTGCGAGAAAATCCAGCCAAGCAGCCTTATCGTGTAGCATCGTGTCAACAAAATAATACAGCCCTGTATTCAGGCGACAAGTCATCGCTGAAAGAATGTCCATCTTATGACCAAATACTAGACGCACAACAGCAAATAGCACGCCTCTGTAAAATCTATCGACTGTACTGGCTCCGGGAACTACAAACCATCGCAACCACAAAGAAAGAAAACCCGTCAACTAGGCTTCTTTTGACATGGGTCTGTAACCCTGCCTGAGATAACTCTCAATAGTAGCACCAGCCATAAATGGGTGCCAGTCTATATCCAAGATGTTATCGGTATGCTTGGACTTTTCTATCAGTTTTTATGTCGCTACGGCTGAGTGGTTTGAATAAGCAAGGATCGCAAGCCTGGCTCTCGACTACCTTGTCTTCAAAGATATGGCCCAAAAACAAATACGACAGCCACTTGGTTGTATAACAGGTCCCTGTAGAAGCACTTTTGTAATAAAGGGAGTATATCTTATAATGGCATAGAAGCTCCTCAAACACAGCCACCATCTGAGGGTTCTCTGTAGACAAGATATCCAGTTCATCATTAGTGGGCACATATTCTTCATATGGGTTGTTAACTATTGGAAGATGTAAGAGATATTTCATCTCATGAAGTGCAAAACCAATTTCCCCATGAGGGGTCATGAAGGTACCGATTCTATCGTTGTATCTTTCAATCGGAGCCAAGAACACATAAGCATTTGGGCGAAAGTCATGAATAGTGGTCCAAATGGCCTCATAAAGTTCTAGTTCGAGGAGTTTGTCCTTGAATTGATCCAGAATCGAAATCGCTAAGCTGCTCCAACGCTTCATGTCAAGGTTCACAAGGCCTGTCAAACACATGGCCTGATCTGGGTATCTTTCTTCAACTTTACGAATGTGTTCGCGAAGATGGATACCCTGACAGGAAGAAGCATTGATGAATCTTTCGGAGGTATACAGCTCGGCTTCAAACCCCTCAGATGGGAGCTGTACTTGTCTGAAGTACAATAAAATAGGTCCTTGCTCTGCGGACCTAATCTGTAACATATTTTCTCGACTCTGGCTTGCTGAATCGGAGTCATGTCCCATACCATCCGTCGAGGGTAACTAGAGAATTTATATCGGAATAGGGACATGCGTTTCGATTTTTCAGTGAGATACATAATTCTGTCCCCACATTGATAAATCCTTTCTTCTTTCTTGGCCTTTGGCTGAGATGTCTTCTTGATTGCATCTCCAAACAAGAAGGCTGGTTTCTTATGAACCATATTGTCTACACTCTCCAAAGGTTCACCGTTCATTAGACTTAACAAGGTGTTACTCTCTGGGGCAGTGAGTATAGCCTTGCTGGATTCAAGAGCATCGTATTGAGGATATAAGACATGTGATAAGTCTTCTTTATACTCCGGCACATTGAAAGCAGAAGCAAATTTCTTGGCATCAAGGTCTTCTCTAAGGTCAACTACAAAAAAAAAAGAACAAACAAAAGTTAGTCTCAAAAAGAGCTTAATTCTATGAAGTAGAATACACAAAATCAAAGGTTGTAGGACATCCGTGTTGTGTAACATCCGTATTGTGCGACATTTGTATTGTGCGGCATCTGCATTGCGTGACATCTGTGTTACGCATGATTTCAAGTTGCACCACTTTGACATGTGCAATCGCACAAAATCAGAAAGCATAAATTTGAAACTCGTGTAACACTGTTCATAAAAATGAACAGTGTGTGGACAGCAACCAAACTGTAAACAAAGAAGGCGCAAGTTGCGAAGTGCATCTACACTCTAAAAAGAGGTGGTGCACGTTGTGAAACGCACAAGTCGACCAAAACTCTAAAAAGAGTTGGTCGATCCAGTCGACGTTCGGTCCATTTTCGAAGAATTACCTTCGAGTGTCGGGTTGGCTCTCTCAGTTCTCGATGATGGCGGTGCGTATTGAGGCACCCTCGTCGATGGTGCATGAGATGAAGGCCCAGCAATGGCCTTTTCCTTGATGGCGACAGACTTCTTTGGGGCCATTGACGATCGTTGGAGGAGCTCCGAGAGATTGGAAGAAGAAGATGAAAGAGTTTAAGAGTTTTTACTTTCGATAAAAAGTTAAAATTCTCTTTGGACCACTATTTATAGCCTAAAGAGTTTTTCGAAACTGTTGTGCAACTGACACTTAAAATTCGGAATTTGTTGAACGTTTGACTGGCGCAACCCGTGTTAAGTTCTTCAAATTCAAAATATTTGAAAGTTTTGGAAATTTTCAAACTTTGAAGGGGTCTTACAAAAGCTAAAAATCAAGGGGCGCCACTCATTAAGGGACGCTATCACCAAGTAGCGCCAGATTATTCGGTTGTACCAGTCTCAGGTTGTGCCAAAGCCAGGATGCATGGTGCCACGTGGCAAGCCTCCTCGTGAAGCTGTAATGGCTGTCATCATTACTGACAACTGATAGCACAAAAGTCGAAGAAAATCTATTCGAATCCCACGCAATGCGACACTCGAGAAGATTTTGTCAGCATGTAATTAATGCTGACAGCTGGCCCACGCAAGTTGTCAAGTGGCACGAGAATTAATCAATACAACACAGAAAACCCAGTCAAAGATGCCAGTTGTTGAGTTGTGCCCGTGCGTAACTTGGATAGTTGGCGCCACTTGATCAAATTTTATATCCAGAAGCAGGATGACGTGGCACACATGCCACTAATCTCGAAGAACGTGTCCATTATACTGTCCACAACCATGCACATCTCACTTAAATGATGCCACGCATCCCCAGCAGTTGAAGTAATCGCTCGCGCAACTGGACAAGAGGCGCACAACCTGAAGTGCGCGCCACTCAGAGTAACTACTTAACAGTTATTTTAAGAACTCTATAAATAAAGTTTTAAATCACTCAGAGAGAATCACTAATGATCATAATCTCCTGAAAAAGTGCTATTGCATTCTCCAGAGGCTTGTGTCTTCGATATCACATCGTCCAAGGGATAAAGTGATCGTCTTCTGATCAGATTTTTACAGTTGTACTTCCCCAGAATTCATTGTACTCTTGTTCTATTCATTCAAAGTTTGTAATTAAAAAAAACTTTTGTCTTGATCAAATTTTATGTCCAAAAGCAGGATGAGGTAGCACGCATGCCACAAATCTCGAAGAACGTATCCAGTACACTGCCCAAGATAACGCGTATCTCACTCAAACGATGCCATGCGTCCCCAGCAGTTAAAGTAACCGCCCGTAACTGGACAAGAGACGCACAACCTGAAGTGTGTGTCACTCAGAATAACTACTTAATAGTTACTTCAAGAACTCTATAAATAGAGTTTCAAATCAGTTCCAAAGGATCACTAATAATCATAATCACCTGACAAAGTGCTGTTGCATTCTCCAAAGGCTTGTGTCTTCGATATCACATCGTCCAAGAGATAAAGTTATCGTCTTCTAATCAGATTTCCATAGTTGTACTTCTCCAAAATTCATTGTACTCTTGTACTATTCTTTCAAAGTTTGTAATAAAAAAACTTTTGTTTTTTGCAAACAAGGATCAGTTCCGACAATTCGGACGAGTTTGTCGTGAATCTATTGCATCGAAAGGTGTGTACGAACTTCTTTGACGTGTGGGATTTAACAAAATTCAAATTGGTTGAGCGTATGTGACAAATTTGACCCGTATCTGTCGAAATTCACCGTATCCATCTTTTTGTAAAATTGCTAAGTACTTTGTGACGCTGATCAAATTGCAACAAAACTTGCGCCATTGGATCTGCAGCATTATGTTGTCCTGTGATCGAAGTTTGGTCCGATTTTGAGACAATTGACCGGATCGCCGTTTCGCGGGTCCTACGATCCGATCTAAAGTTCGTTTTTGTGGTCGGCTCATCAAAATCCAAATTTGTACATACAGTTAAGTTCATATCATCGTTCTGGAATTATAGTCATAGTTTGGTGACTGTAGAGACCTTTAGTACTGGTACAATTTTTGGTGCAAAGTGGGTCAAACGACGAACATCATTTTGACCTAAAATTATTGTTTTTGCCTGTGTCCAAATTGGACTTATGGGTAGTCTATTTTAGCTTTCTCTTTCATTTTGAGAATGTTAGCGACGTTTTTTCAGCATCCAGAGACGTTAGTGACGATTCCATATCTAGTGCTTTTTTTGACTTGTCGTATTCATCTGCTGGACGTCGTCAAATTATTACAACACCACCAAGTAAGTATACCTTGCCATGAGTACTGTTTATATATATTTACTTCAGCATTTTATATTTATCATTTCTTTCTTTCTTTTATTTGAACTGTACTTCCAAGTCATACTTGGGTACAAACGACTATGTTAATCGTTTTCTTTACTTACATTTATTTTATGCATGTTGACCTAGTTTTAGTGGACTACCCTATGATTGTGAGATATTGGTATATCTCCTTCGGCCATGACATATGTGCACCATGAGTTGTGAGTCTCATATAGGACAAGGACTTGCGTAGTCGGTTGACCAATGATACGTATGGGACGTGCGACAGATAGGACATAACTGCTACTAGAAATGTATGTTGAAGACTTAGCAGTTAGTAGAGATATTATTTCATGGATACGACATTGATATGATATTGGGTGGAGAGAACATGATTGGATGTTGACTACCCCCTATCTATCACAGACTCGCTCGCTACTGAGGAACGATAGATAGACTATATACTACAAACTCGATACTAAGGAATGGTATATCGACTTTTGACTCTCTATTAAGATACTTTATTTTATTCAACTTGACCTGGTAGTCATGCGACCATACACTGTTCTCAATTTGGTTACACATAGTATGGTTAGGAGACCCTTTGATTATTTATTTATACTTTTAGTTGTTTATAATTTTTAGTAAGTTGTTATGTATATTCAACATCTCATGGCATGTTATTATGTATCTTGTTACATCCCTCTTAGGACCTGGTGATCTTTCCAGGTGTAGATCGACGATCAGGACTTTCCGTAGGAGTACGGATCTGGACTAGATTCTTTATTTTCTTTCGAAGAGGTCTTACCTTCTGATGACATTTGATTTTTTTTGTTGATGAACTTCTTAGTTGCTATTTATTTTCATTCTAGTTTGATTTAGTTGCTTGTTAGTAGATTTGTCTCCACCTAGCTATTTGTTTATTTGATATTCGTACTTGATTTAGTTAACATATATTTGATTGGTTATTTCTTTTACTTCATGTGGATGAGATATAGTATACCCTTGACTGTGATTTATCTTTATTGAGATGTAATCATATTACAGTTTATGTATGTATACGTAGATTCCATATATTGGAGTAGTCTACATATAAGTACAGCTGGCATGCTCGCGTATTCCTACTCCTATGTATATTGTGACTGGGACGTGACATATTTTTTTTGGTAGCCAATGCAGGTCGAGAAAATATTATTTCGGTTAAGTTACTGTACAGAACAAGCCCGCATTTAGGATTAGAGCTAAAATTTCATCCACATTCTTGATCACCTTCTTTGATTCCATTTCGAACTCTCATTTGACTATTTGATTTGCATCTAGTTTGATTATGTTATACCGTAATCCCTATTTGTTTGTGCCTAGAAAGATGAATCTTCGTAGTAGTTGTGTTTCTCCCTTGCTATCACATCGCGAAAGTGCATACATCGAAAGCCATAGATACTGGTATGACCTTATTTAGAATAATGGTTGCCTAGATATTGTAACCCCTCTTTCCCAAATAATAAAAGTCTAATTTCCTTTTTCTAGAATAATAATGTCCATATTTTAGGGGCATTTTTATAATTTTGTTATTACTTAGCATCCTCCATTTAGGGAAGTCGTATAATTTAAATACTTAGGTGGAGTGGCAATATTTGGTAATTTTTTAGTAATCCATGTTTAGTGAGTGGCATAATAGTAATTAGCTATGAAAATTAGAGTGGAAACTTTTTAGATTCTCTTTTAATTAATTATGATTAGTGGTAATTAACCCCAAGGAATATTCCTTGAAATCTAGCATATCCTTAGGTATATTCACTAGAATATACTTGGAATATTCTCTGTAATATTTTTTTGGGCCATGTGCTAATTAGATCTAGATCTTTCCTAATTACTCCTATAAGTACCCCTAATTGTCATTAGTGCTAATCATTCTAAAATTCTTACGTGGTCCTAATGACTGTGTCCTAATTGTGTCAGTGTCCACATTTGATAGCGTAGCTATTATAAATACAAGGCGAGTCTGATATGACATAATTTTCCAAAACCTCTAAACCCTAATCGTGTCCGTGTCTCCGAATACGGACACCTCTATTACAAGCCACACACACTTTCCCCAATGATTCCCGTGTCCATGTCCCACGAACACGTCCAAACACCCACAGTACAATCCTATTTGTGTTCTACGTCCCCTAACACAGACACGTCCCCGATCAAACCCTAATCCTAGATCTAGCCCTAGATTTACTCGTCGTCATCGTGTCCGACCATCTTGTCAGAAGAGTCATCTGCCTGCTGTGTCCTGAAGGAGTTAGGACACAAGATCGAGCCACTATCGATCGGATTTGCCATATCCAGTCTAGAGCTCGCCGCCATCACTCTTTGATGCAGCCACCTCCTCATCTTGCCACATTGTCTCGAGCCTGCGGTCGTCGGTGATCCAGCTATCACCTTGCCGAGCCTCGCCACCGACAAGATCTGCCATCAGCCGCCGAGTCTCCAGCTCTCGTTGTCGCTCCTCCGGATCTGGAGCCGTTGAGCCGCTCGGGTCATCTACACCAGAGTTGCCTCCTCATGGCTACCGACAAGATCTGCCATCAGCCGCCGAGATACGTTATCCAGCGACCGAAGTAGCCGCAATCCCATCGCTATTGTCGTCGTATCCGTCTCGAGCACCGCCATCTCTAGCATGATGCCGCCACCACTAGAGTTTCGAGGTAACGATCTCCTCCTTCTCCTTCTTCTTCTTCTCCTTCTTTCTTCTTCTTCATTTTCTTTTTTCTTTTTCTAGAGAATTCGTGAGACAGAGAGTAAGAGAGAGAGAGAAGAAGAAGAAAAGAAAGGCAAATGTTAAGGGCACCCCCAAATTACTAAGGGCAACCAACTTAAAACTTCAAACAAATTACAAGTTTGATATTTTGAAAACACTAAGGGCCACCCACTTCTGTCAAAGACTGACTGCAGGTCTTGCCTGCAGTCCAAAGTGAATACATGACTGCAGTGCTTGCCTGCAGTCCCCGAATAATATATATTTTTTTAACTTGCAGTGATTGTAGGCCTCGCCTGCAGTCCAAATTGAAGACAGGACTGCAGGCAAGGCCTGCAGTCCGTCTCCCTGCGTATGAAGAGAAGAAGGAGACTGGGGGCGGGGTGCTGCGGCGGGGGAGAGGGGGGCTGCGGGAGGAGGAGGGGGCGCCCCCCACCCTCCGACCGAGCTCGTAGCGGCGGCAGCAGCAGCTCCTAGCAGCAGTAGCGGGGTGCTGCGGCGGGGGAGAGGGGGGCTGCGGGAGGAGGGGGGGGGGAGGAGGGGGAGGAGGAGGAGGAGGGGGCGCCCCCCCAGCCCCCGGCCGAGCTCGTAGCGGCGGCAGCAGCATCTCCTAGCAGCAGCAGCAGCTCCTAGCAGGCTGCGGCGGGGGAGGGCTGCGGCGGGGGAGGGGGCGGGGCGGAGGGGGGGGGGGCTGCGGAGGGCTGCATGAAGGAGAGGGTGGTGGTTGCCCTTAGTAAATTGGAGAGGGTGGTGGTTGCCCTTAGTAAAAATGGGAGAGGATGGTGGTTGCCCTTAGTAGGGTGGTTGCCCTTAGTAATTTGGGGGTGGCCCTTAACATTTGCCAAAAGAAAGGGTTAGTGAGAGTAGCGGGCCGGGTCCAAGCTTGGTCCTATGGGCTTCAGCCTAAGGCTGAGGAGAGAAAAAGGAATAAAAAAGAAAAAAAAGAGAAGAAAAAAGAAGGAGAGCTCAGCCCAGCCCAGTAGGCTAAGCCCATAGGCTGAGTTCTTGTTTGAGGAAAAGAAAAGAAAGGAAAAAAGAAAAAATAAAAAAGATAAAAGAAAAGGGAAAATAATTATGGAGTTGGAGAGAAGGGAATTCTTGTATCATTAATTATCATTCTTAATTATTGGTTCTTTTTAGACCTATTTTTTTCTAATTGATTGCTAATATGTATATTTTCTAATATTCTTTAATTATTAGCTGATAATGTTTTAAATATTATTTGATAATGTATTATTTAGATAATAGTTGCTATATTAGTTAATAATGCTAATTAGTTAGCTTTTAGTATAGATTAGTAGCTTATATTTTTAGAATAATAATTAGTTAGAAATTAGGATTGTTTTGATAAATTCTAATATTTCTTTTCTTAAATCATTCTAGGTGAACTTGTGACGATCTATAGGTAAAGGCAAGTACTTGTATCTTAACTTTACTTAGCGGCATTGCGTGACATGTTTACACTGTATCACTTGCTTTATTTTTTCCCGTATTTCATGTCGGAAGGAAGAACATTCATGAAGCATGTAGTTACCCTAGCCTATGGACATTTACATGACTGCTAGTACTATTTGTGCCTTACATCCATTACTTGTATGACTGCTAGCATATCGGCTACGATGTGCCTTACTCTCACTTGCGTGACTGCTTGCATATCGGCTACGATGTGTCTTATATATGAAAGCCCCTACATGCTTATTGATGTTCTATTGCACATGTTTCATGTAGTTAGTGCATGATTTCAAGTATAATCCAGTTTATTTGTTATCTACTGCATATGTACTGTTGCATCTTGTTGTTGAGTACGGTTGAGTTACATTGTACTTTGCTCCTTTTCTGCCTAGAATATTGACATATACAGGTGATGATGAATTTGACTACCCTACACTCTATGGACCACAAGAGGACCCCATAGTGGAGACCACTCCAGAGACTACCTAGGGCCAGGAGAATTCCTAAGGGGATTTAGATTGTGTAGTTCTGATATTCATGAAAACTTGAGAATTGTATAGAGTTGCCTTTATCACTCATCGGATTTGTTTTCAGAGATATCTTGTAAAAGGACATGTAATAGAAGACATAGTGGATGCTGTGATTGTTGACAGGTCACGCGAGCAGAGCTATGATAAGAGATTGATACTCTCTATTTTGATGATTCCTAAGGTTTAGACGGTTGACTACCGCTGCTCACACCAGCATAGGCCGGACGTAGTATGATTCGTACCTGATTATTCGAGAGTGGGTCGTTACTGATATAAGCATGAACAGTAATCAATCACTCTGCTCTCATGCTTATATCACTACTGTTTACACACATGAGAGCAGAGTGATTGATTACTGTTCATGTTTATTTGTTATCGTTAGCGTTATTCTGATCATGATATGAGGGAGGTACAATTATTAGGCACGTGGAAAATCCCTATCGTTGGCATCTCTCTCGTTTACGGGGGTGAGCCTTTTCCTATTGTGTCTCGTTTACCCAAGCCCTCTACGTGTGGGAATGTTGTACTTCTTGTGACACATGCACAGTTATTGTATTTTTATGAGTTTCCTCAGTCGTTTTATACTTGTTACTTGTTGTTATCAGTTTATCATATTGCATGTTTTATTGTCATATTATACATGTTCCTTTTGATTATTGGTTCACATGTTTAGTGTTACATTGCTTTATATTGTACATGTATCATGTTGGCTTAGACTTGTACTTGTTTCAATCATGATTGGATTATTTTTTCAGGTGACAATTTTAAGTGACTTGCTATCTTATGCACTATAGACCCTTCGGGTGGAGATAGAGACATTTAAAGGCCAAATATAGATTTTAAATAGATTTAGATAGTTATTGACTTTAAATATTTAGTGGGTTTGTTTCCTAATATTATTTCGACGTACTATTGGATTTGTAAATTGAATAGTTATTGTGAATGAGAAAATAGATAATTTTGTGATAAAAAATATTGTGTATTTGGATTTGAGAATGACATCACGGTCGAGACCGCATACCGTCGATGTTGCGGTGTAGCTTGGACTTTTCCACGTACTTGTATCCCAATACATAGACTCGAAAGAAGATGAATAGTCAGAGGCAAGGAAAGACATTTACCATGGAAGACACCCACCTCGAGGGTAGGGATATAGCAGGTATTATCTTAGATGGACCATTATTTGCCCAGACACGATTTGATATTAGAGCCACACCTTCATTAGTTTAGTCACCATGCATTGTATAATTACCTCGTTATTGCCTAAGAATATTAGGATTTATTAATTAGCATTGTGTAGCACTACTATTGACACCTCTAGTAGCCTTATAACCGTAGCATAGATAGACGAGCTTAGTTGTTGGAAGATTTTATGATGTGCCTTAGAGTTCGTTACCCCCATCTATGGGCCTTGTATAACATAAGAAGGAGTGTACCAGTTTATTCCTTTGGTATGTGTCAAGGAAGCAACACTCGCTAGGAGAGTCCACTTGGGAGCGTAAAAATGACATATATGACCATTTTACCCATCTGTTCGAAAATCGAGGTACGATCTTCGTACTAGACTTTTTTTTACCACATCATGTTTCCTAATTTATCGTACGTTATTTTAATTTTGAGGATAAATTTTTTTTGTTGGGTAGAATGTAAACCTCATATATTTTATTATATATTTTTCCTTTTATTTTAGTAATATTAATTTAGATATGTATATATTGAATAATAAATATATGTGTATCTAGTATATAATGTTATCACCAATTTATTTTATTATTATCTTTATTTTTCGAGATTAATTTAGATATATGTGGAGTATGTGAAATATTATTTTCATATATAAATACTTAGTATATTTATTCATTAAATAGCTAATAATATAAGTGTACTTAATATCTAGAGTTTTTATGTTGAAAACACACACACACACACACACACACACACACACACACACACACACACACACACATATATATATATATATATATATATATATATATATATATATATATATATATATATATATGTGTGTGTGTGTGTGTGTGTGTGTGTGTGTGTGTGTGTGTGTGTTTGTTGA